>CM067365.1:68905629-69025629 GCA_034401795.1 Chaetoderma sp. LZ-2023a
CACGACACGACGATGTTAACCCTGTTCTTAGTAACAAAAAACACCGGAGGGTGGAGGCCGATTCTCAACCTCAAGCCGTTGAACAAGTTCATCGAGACACCCAGTTTCAAGATGGAGACTGTGCGCTCGGTGTTGGCGGGGTTAGAGCGAGGGATGTGGACAGCGTCGATAGATTTGAAGGATGCTTATTTCCACATTCCCATAGAGAGGAGTTTCCGTCGATTCCTGAGATTTGCATTTCAGGGCCGGCGGTGGGAATTCAGGGTGTTACCCTTCGGAATTTCCACGGCTCCTCGGGTCTTCACCCGTGTGGTTCTCGCGATCACTGCATACCTCCGCAGGAGAAGCATAGCAGTCCACACGTACATAGACGACTGGCTATTGAAAGCACACACCCGGGAAGCGTTGTCCGCCAATCTGGTGATTGTTTGAAAACTCTCTCGGACTTGGGCTGGATAATCAATTTCCCGAAATCAGAGCTAACTCCATCCCAGAAGTTTGTTTACCTGGGCATGTTCTTCGATCTGGAGACGGGGTATGTGTACCCCACTCAGGAGAGGGTTCAAGTACTCATCTCGGTAATTCAGTCGGTGTGCGACAGTCGTCATGTCCTGGCACGGGTTTACTTGAGAATGCTGGGCTTGATGGTTTCTTTGGAACCAGTCATTCCACAGGCCGCCTTGCGCAGGCGTCCGATCCAGTTGTTTTCTCATGACACAGTGGACCCAGAGTTCAGGTTCGCTGGACTCGAACGTGCCGGTGTTGGCGCCTCTGATTCACCACCTGCAATGGTGGTTGAATACAGAGAATCTCTTGCTGGGGGTTTTGCTAACCCCTCCCCACCCTCAGGTGACTGTGTATACAGATGCATCGATGGAGGGGTGGGGAGCTTGTCTGGAAGAGTCCACAGTATCAGGGCTTTGGGATCTGGATCAGTCCAAGGAACATATCAATCTACTAGAGCTAAGAGCAGTAGTCCTGGGCCTGGAACATTTCTTACAGAAAGTTCAGGGCAAGATTGTTCTAATTCGTTCAGACAACTCAACAGTAGTGACTTACATAAACCGCCAGGGCGGAACGAAGTCGCCCAGTCTCTGTATGATGACATGGGGACTGCTTTGTTGGTGCCTGGATCATGGGATCACCTTGAAAGCAGTTCATATTCCGGGAGGTTAAATCTGCTAGCAGACTCATTGAGCCGAAGGATGAGTGTTTTACCCACGGAATGGCAACTAATCAATGTGTGGCGGATCGTCTGTTCGACCATTGGGGAAACCCAACATAGATTTGTTCGCGATGAAGAAGAATGCGAAGATGACGACGTACGTCTCTCCGATTCCAGACCCAAGCGCTTTCGCAACAGATGCGTTAGCTATCAGCTGGGAGGGAATGTATGCATACGCATTCCCCCCAGCAATCCTGATTCCAAAGGTGCTTCAGAAAATCAGGCAGCAGGAGTGCCAAGTGCTTCTGATCGCCCCGGATTGGCCAAGCCGATCGTGGTATACGGATCTGCTGGACCTTCTGGTCTGCAATCCGGTTCCGCTGCCTCTGATGGACAACCTTATCTTCCAGGGCAAGGCCCTTCACGACAATCCGTCAATGTTCCGATTGACTGCGTGGATGTTGTCAAGGAATCTAGAATTAAGGAGGGCTTTTCTGAGCAAGCGGCCATGTTTATGGCCAAAGCCAGGAGGGGGTCAACCTCCAGAGCATATAATTATAAAATCAACAGATTTGCAGAATGGTGCTCAAAAAGATGTATTGATCCAATGGAATCATCTATTCAGGTAGTGGCTGATTTCCTCTGTCACCTATATGATGCCTATAGCCTCAAGCCTAACTCTATTGCTGGTTATAAGTCAGCTTTAATGACTGTTATTCCTTGCTTGGCTAATAGGGGGAGTGATGAAGTAAGTACATTAAATGTATTAATTAAAGGCATGGGCAATCTAAGACCAAGGAATCCTCCACTGATTCCGTCTTGGAGTTTATCACTGGTGCTCCAGGTACTAGGTGATAAGCCTTTTGAACCACTTAGTTCCATTTCTATGAAAATGTTAACTCTTAAAACTGTATTTTTAATTGCTGCGGCCTCGGCTAGGCGTAGGAGTGAAATTCACGCCTTGTCAGCCGAGGTTGACCGTTTTGTGGTTACAGGGGAAGGCCTTAAGCTTCTACCTAGGATTAATTTCTTGTCTAAAAATCAGTCATTGAAATATCCAGGTCAACCTATTTTTTTGCCATCTTTAACTAGATATGATCCTAATTCTAAAGTATGGTGCCCCGTACGGGCGCTGCTCCGGTACAAACAGCGTACTTCGGAGTGGCGTACCGACCAGTCAGCGTTATGGTTGTCATATATTGAACCCCATGGTAGGGCGTCTAAGGACACCATTTCTAGGTGGATTGTGGAATGTATTCAATTTGTCACAAATCCGCCACCGGGCGACAGGTTGACGTGGCCAAGGCTCACAGTGTCCGCGGTGTCGTGACATCCACTGCCCTTTTTAATGGGGTCCCTGTGGATGATATTATGTCAGTGGCTCAGTGGCACTGTGAGTCTAGTTTTACAGACCATTAACCTCCGTGACACCTCTAACCCTCTCGCCTTGTCGATTTTGAAACAATAACCGCTTTATGTTTGTGAAGAGTGCCTCCGCATTGCTTATATACTTCGCCATTCAGCGACGGTGACAACCACTTGTCGGGACTGTATCATCCTTCTCTGCTGGAGTCATGATGACAGCTTCCTAGGACAACAAGGTCAGTCTTGTTCATGTGTTGTTCATTGTTTGTATTGTCACGTTACCCAGTGTTATTAATATGGTGATGGTTTATGTGGGTTGTGGTTCTTTATAGAGAGTATACGAAAATGGAGCCTTTTCGTCTCTGTCCTATAGTACTTAGCACTAGTACGAAGAGAGCGTGTAGGACATTGAGGTCATTTAATCTTCCTCCCAAGGGAGGGGGGGGGAGCGCATATGACAAATCGGTCATCTCTCAGGCATCGGTTGTGTTATCCGATGGTTTATCAAATCCTGACTGTGTTTTCACACAGTTTCAGACGTCATAAGTGCCTTAAAACGCTTGAAAGCGTATAGGGAAGAGCTGGTCTTTTGACCTCGCCTCCCTCCCGCCAGATTCACTTTCGAATTCTGGCAATATCAAAAGTATTAGGGAGGTAAGTATACTCTTGATGTGAAATAAACGAAATCTAGGATTTCTTTTTTCACGAGAGAGTTGATACTTACCTCCCTAGATACTGACCCGGCCTCTCCGCCCCACAGAGGCTCGGTCTTCAGGCTCTTGGTAGTTGCATGTGTTAGCCAATAAATGAGCCAGAGGACGTAGTAGTCGGCGCATGCGCGGTGGTGGGGCGAGCATCCGCCGGACTACCTCTGACTCCCTGCCCAGTAGGGGCACCTAACTGTTTTTAATCTGAGTGTTTTATTGAGTGAAAGCCGATATTTAGCAATATCAAAAGTATTAGGGAGGTAAGTATCAACTCTCTCGTGAAAAAAGAAATCCTAGATTTCGTTTAATTTCAGCCATCCGTCATCCATCCATCCAGTGTTTGTCCGTCAAATCACATCTTAATGGTTTGACTGACTTCAAACATATTTGCTGGAAGGATCCTATCATGGTATGCACCAGAACTTCAATTCAATATTTTGATTGGTCAATTTTCCAGTGGCCATCTTGGATTTTCAGTTAAAAGCATTCCCATTAACCACCTGACTGATTTCAAGCAAACTCTGTGGGAAGGACTATAGCGTGGTATTTTTCAGAATTTGTATACAAAATTTTGATTGGTCAACTTTTTCGGTGGCCATCATTAATTTTCTCAAAAATTCTGGAAATCGGGTGAAAGCCTGCTACTCATTAACAACATGGCTGCTTTCAAACAAACTGGGTTGGAAGGACCCTAGAGTAGTATGCTTCTGAAATTCTTTACAGAATTTTGATTGGTCAATTTATATGGCAGTCATCTTGAATGTTCCGAAAAATTGCTGGAAATCATTTAAAAAGCTACTCCTTATTAACTACATGGGTAATTTCAACCAGACTTGATGGAAGGATACTAGGCTTATAGGTTACAGAACATGTCTACGGAAATTTGATTGGTGAAGTTTTCCGACGGCCATCTTGGATTTCGGGAAATCAGTTAAAATGCTATTTCTCATTAAACACTTGACCGATTTCAGGCCAACTGGGCTGGAATGACCCTAGATTGGTGTGCTTCAGCGCCTGTAATCAGAATTTTTAATTGTTCGGCGACCATCTTGAATTTGCCGGGAAAAAATGGAAATCGTTTAAAATGCTACTCATTAATTACTTGGGCTATTTCAATAAGACTTGGCTAGAACGGCACTATTTTGGATTAAAGGACCCAATGGGGGTACGTATCAGAACTTGTATACAGAATTTTGATTGGTCATTTTTTCTGGTGGGTAATTAGTTAAAAGGCTTGGTTACTCATTAACTGTTTGGTCGATTTCAACCAAACTCCGCTGGAAGAACCCTATATAGAATGTTGATAGGTAAATGTTTTGCAGTAAGCTTTGATTTTTGGAAAATTTTCTGGAACATTACTTCTTAATCAATGGCTCGATTTCAACAAAACTTGGGTGGTAGGAATCTAGACCGTAGGCTTCAATATATCAAACAAGAATCTTGATCGGTCAGTTTTTATCTCACCTTGAAAGAAAGGCCAATTGAGCTTATGGCGTGGCGACCAACCATCTGTTGGGTGTCTGTCTGTCTGTCTGTCAACCTTTGCTCTAAAACGCTACTACTCATTAATTGTTTGACAGATTTCAACCTAATTTATCTGAAAGGACCATATTGGCGTAGGCTTAGAATGTGTATAAAGAATTGTGATTGGTACATTTTTTACGTGAAAATATTAGATTTTATGAAAGATGTACTTGAAATTGTCAAAATGCTATGCCTCAATAACCGCTTGGAAGATCTCAGCTTAGTTTGGCTGGGAGGACCCTATGGCGCTAGGATTTAGTACTTGTTTAGAGAATTTTCATTATTAAGTTTTTGGTGCAAATCTTAGATTTTATGAAAAATGTACTGAAAGTTGTCAAAACGCTACGCCTAATTAACCACTTGTCAGATATCAACAGAATTTGGCTGAAACGACCCTAAGGGTGTAGCCTTCAGAAGTTCTCTACAGAATTTTGGTTGGTCAAGTTTTTGGGTGAAAAGCATGGATTTGATGAAAAGATTTAACGGAAATTGTCAAAACGCTAGTCCTCATTAACCGCTTGGCAGATTTCAACTTGATTTGGCTGGAAGGATCCTGTGACACTAGGCTTAAGAACTTGTATACAGAAATTTGATTAGTCAATGTTTTGATGAAAATCTCACCTGGAATTATTGGCCACTGTTAAAACCGAACAAAACGAGATGCCCACAGGAATAATTTAACAAATCTAATTTCTGTGAAGATTTAACCAAGTTTTATTAAACTTGGCCCAGTGGTTAATAAGTAGTCTTTTATATTATTTTTTTCAGAACATCATGAATTGATTGATCCACGGCGGCCATGTTTTTTTACGTATATCAACGTTCCAGGCAATTTAATGGCAATGCCACTTTAATGGCAATTAGTCCCTAATCATATCTATCAAATTTCAGCCTGATCTCTGTACGGGTACTGGTGAATAAGTCGCTTTCAGGAAAACTAGGTCATCCAAGATGGCCGCTGATACATTTGGCCAATCAATTTCCCTTGAACAAACTTGGTTCGGCTGTTGCCCCTGAAGATGTTACAGAAAAGATTTTAAAAGACATTTCTAAAACCTGTCCAAAATCCAAGCTGGCCGCCGGCCAAATTGGCTGATTGGCTTCGTTTGAACAAACTTGGATCTCTATATCCTGCTGAAGCTTCCTGTTCAAATATACTTGAAATCGGACTAGCGTTCTTAAAAAGACAATAAAATTTCCCCTTGCTTTAGTATGGAGCATTTGATGGGAAAAAGATCCTAGATTGACACCAAACCGTTTATCCAACAGTTTGGAAAATGGCAAATTTGAACAGTTTGGAAAATGGCAAATTTGAAATCAGCATACCCAAAAACATAAAACCAATTTCCAATTCAAAAGCCCTACAATAAAAAAAATCCAATATGATCGCCAAACACGATACACGATTGGTTCACGGCGGCTATATTTTCTTTACATTTTACTTATCAACTTCCCATGAAACAAACTTTAATTGGCCTTATTGCCATTTTGATATCTGCAAAATCTTGGGCCCAATCCATTCAGCATTTCTGGAGTTGTTTTTTTGCGAAAACTAGGTCATCTAAGATGGCCGCCGAACTATTTAACCAATCAAGTTACCTTGAAAACAAACTTAGATCAACTGTTGCCCTAGATGATATTTCATGAGTTTTGAATCAATCCCCAAGCATTTTTGGAGAAGATTTTTAAAGACATTTCTGAAAATCAGGCAAAATCCAAGATGCCTGCTGGCCAAATTGGCTGATCAGCTTTGTTTGAACAAACTTGTAGCTCTATGCACTAAGGATGTTTTCTGCCGAGTATACTTGAAATCAGTGGTTCTCAGGCAGAAGACATGGAATTTTTCCCATTTCTTTAGGCAGGGAAAACGATCCAAGATGGCCACCAAACCGTTTAACCGATAGTTTAAAAATGGCAAATTTGATATCAGAATAACCAAAAAGCCTATATAAATCCAATTTTGGCTTCAAAATCTACCAAATAAAAAAAAAATCCAAAAGGGCCGCCAAACATGCTACATTTTAATTGGCCCATGGCGGCCATGTTTTTTGCCGCATCAACTCTTAAGCAAAATTTAATGGACCTTACCTACCTAACAATATCTCCCAAATTTTGGCTCGATCCATTTGCTGGTTCTGTAGAAGTCATTTTCACGAAAATTAGGTCATATTTTGCCAATCAAGTTCCCTTGACCAAACTTGGTTCAGTTCCTCCCAAGATAATATTTCAAGAGTGAATTGATCCCCCAAGCAGGTTTGGAGATTTTTAAAGACATTTCTAAAAATGCCAAAATTCAAGATGGCCGCTGGCCAAATAGGCCGATCAGCTTCGTTTGAACAAATTTGAATTTCTGTGGCCTAAGGATGCTTAATGCCAAATATAATTGCAATCAGCCTCGTGGTTCTTGTGAAGTCGTTTAATGGAAAAGTTGACGGATGGACGATGGACACACGACACACTGTCACCATGGCATAACCTGACTTGGCCTTTTAGGCCTGGTGAGATAAAAATTTACCAGAAATTGTCAAAACGCTACAGCTCATTAACCACTAGATGGATTTCAACCGTATATAGTGAGTATAGGCCTCAGAACATGGATACAGAATTTTAATTAGTCAATTTTTTGGTGAAAATCTCAGATTTTATAAAAAATTTACTGGGAATTGTCAAAACGCTTCTTAGCTGCTTGACACAAGTAGAGGTGACGCGAGGGATGGGCCCCCATTTTCACACCTTTTTGTTCTTTCCTTTGTTCTCTCCTTTGTTATTTTGACACATTTTTTCCTTTGATCTCTGCCGCCTTTTGTGTCAGTTTCCATGACGGGGTGGGTGGGGGGGGGGGGCAGCTCTCCGTCATTCTGATTGGATGTTAGATGTAGAGGGTGACCATAAGCCCCACCCCATCATTAAAGCACATGCCTCCTGCCATCCAATGAGGTGAGCTTAAGGGTAATTAGCGTAATGATTGACAAGGCTTAAAGAGGGTAATTAAGGATGATTGACAGGTTATATATCTGGACTCCTCTGTTCCTGGGAACTCGTTCAATTGCGAAGCCCCACCCCTCGTTAAATCATGGGCCTCTTGGCATCCAATGAGGTGAGCTTAAGGGTAATTGAGGTGAGCTTAAGGGTAATTAGCATTATGATTGACAAGGGTTAATGATGGTAATTAAGGATGATTGACAGGCTACATGTCTGGCATCATCTTTTCCTGGGAACTCATTCAATCACGATGCCCCGCCCCTCGTTAAGTCATGTGTCTCCTGGCATCCAATGAGGTGAGCTTAAGGTTAATTAGCGTAATGATTGACATGGGTTAATGTATAGCGTAATGATTATTGACGGGTTGCATGTCTCGACACGTCTTTTCTGACTGGGAACTCATTCAATCATGGGAGATTAATTCTAAATGGTCAAGCTATAGTGTAAGGACAGTTGTGGAAGACCACGCTGTTAGTCTAAGGGATTGATCATAAAACTTCTGAACCTCTGTGATTTTAGCCGTGACAATGTACATGTGTTGATATATCGCGTATGGATGATCGGTTAGTTATTACTCCAACAGATTAAAATTAACTAGTCGAGCTTTAAAACAACTGCGACTGCGTGTAATGATCACCAGAGTCGTACAAAGTTCAACGAATCAATTTTCAATCACGTTAGATTAATAACAACAAGCTATTACATTTATAACGGGCCTCGAGCGGCCATGCAATATTGGGGAAAAATTCCAGTCTAAGTTGACTCGGGGTTTGGACGGGTTATAGGCGATGATTATTTCAGGGTTTTTTCAATTAAAACAATACGAGTCATTTCACATTTCACAATTTTTAAATAAAATAAAATTTCAGTTTTTATACAAACGATAAAATATACTTACATGCATCTATAATTTACACATGCACGCTTATTTAAATACTTATTATATCCTTTCTAGCTTGTGTCACAAGTGTGGCAGCAGTTATCTCCATGATATGACAGAATTTAGTGTTGTTATTTTATAATACATGTTTCACAGTCCAACGCGGCTTATGTAGTCTAATACGGGTGTAGCTATGGTCCAGTATATGCTCGCCATTTGCGGCCTAAAATAGTTCATGTCTCTAAAAACTAAATGTTAGGATAGGCATAGCAGAAGGCCCGCATAAATAAAAGAGGCACTTAGTAATTCAGCTTATTTGAAACTACATAAGATGGTGACATGGGAATCCTTCAGGAGTCGCTTGTCCCGTCTTCACGTAAAACAGCACGCAACATTATAGTCATAATTTCACTAGGTATGGTCTTTTCTTTATAGCATTTGGGCTGAATATTAGAGTAGGCCCTTTTTGGTCAATGCTTTTCTCCCGCTTTAAGCAGTGGCAGCATTTTCCTGTGACGGAGGCCCACATGAGGCACTTACCTCTTGCAGGGATTCAGCGATGGCGGCCCACACGAGGCTACTACTTCTCACCCAAAACTAGCACCAGGAGTAGTGCCCGCGTGAGGCACATAGCTTTTCGACACTATAAAAGATGATTTTCTTTCCTTCAGCTTAGAGGTATAATAGCTTATATTAAGTTAATTAGTGATCTTGTATGCGGGAGCCTCCTTTGCAGGGATACCTCTGCGGACATATGAGTCTGTGTGGTACCTCTGGGAGCCCCACGTTTAAAAGTACATCAGGCTGTCTCTATGTCTTGTATTTTCGTGTGCTCATCTTTATCTAGCATACTTAACGGTCCGTTTGGGTAAATCAATTGTATAGACTTATTTTAGTTAGGGCACCAAATCAAATATTGTATGTCCATACATCATGAAATTGCTATGGACAGGCATACTGGTGACACAAACTCATGGGCTGATACTGTTGTGTTTGATGTTCGCGACAATGGTCGCACGGCCCCACCGGAACGATTGTTCCCCACGTTCTTTGTTACCCACAGGGCATTGTCGCATGGGATCCATAACCCCGAGACCGGGAATCTAGCCAGCGTCATCACTCATCGTGTACATGCGACGCGGCGAGTCGACACCATACACCGGAACGGTCCGATGCAACCCTGCGAGCTACAATACGATGAGCATACGCTCCCATGTTCTCCAAGATTGTGGATTAAAGGGAGACTCAGTGGCACTTAGTACCCCTAAGCCTTGATGAATAAATACAACTTTATTTCAAATAACACTTGATTTATTGATGAAGAAATGCTCGGTGATTGAAATGTACAAGGATGCCTTCATATTGTGCATTCCATTACTGCGTCAATAATAACATCTTTTATCCCAATGCGACAAAGGGGAAATCCCCGTTCAAATCCAAACAATGAGATCTTCACTGTTTCCGTAAATATGGTAATTGGGAATCCCCGTATTGATCACAACAATCTATGACGTAATACACTTTGTACTCCAATGGATTCTCTTAAAATCTCAATGGGCGAAGGCTTGTAGATTCTAATCATGAGTTAAAACATCCCTCTTATCTCCTGATAGCTTACAATTGGTGTAGCATGTAGGAACGACCATTGCGGATTCACTCCAAGCACGCCATCCCCCCCCCCCCCCCTGAGTAGGGTAATGCGCGTGTAAAAAGACCTATGAGGGTTTTTCATTAAAAACGGCTAAGTCCGTAGGAATGTGTAGTGCGCACGTCAACCCTGACAACTCATGTCAGAAATGGAAGAGAGTGCATGCTTATAGTGTACCGAGTTGGTACTCGTGATTTTCTTAACTCGCACCGTTCTTGCCATTCTTGGTACCGATCAGGAGCGGAATGAAACGAGCATCTCAGAACATTTTACTTTGTTAAAATCGGACCAGAAATGGCCGAGTTATCTTTAAAACTCCCGGTTAAATTATCTTCAAAATATTGCTTCGACGTCGTAATCCTGTGGATTAACTGAATGGGGAATGTGCTGCTCACGCGATAGCATGTCACCACTTCAAGCTGCACGCTGATTGGCTACTGCTCGCCCACTGATTGGCTCCCTCTGACATCACGAGTAGTATAAAAGTGACGACAAACCGAGAGTCAGGAGCATCATCAGCGTGGAAGCCAACCCGTCAGGAAGACTGCTGGACCAGCGCAGTGCCAGATGCGGGACAACTGCTAACCGATGGTGATTCCATCATCACTGCAGTGCCTCAAGGAATTGAGTTCTCCTGCACCGGCGAGCAGTCTTCGACTTTCCGCGATACAAGAATTTTGGCATCCGGGAGCAAAAATAAATTAACGTAAGAACTCCGGCATCCGAACTTTCTTGCGGAAAGGGGCTTGCGGCCAGATGTGATTCTATTGGATGTAGAGCTGATGGTGATTCTTGGTGGATAACTCGCCAGATCTTCCGACCATGCTGAAAAGTGGATTCAAATTTCCGCGCTGCATGTCACGTGTGTTAATTAACTTTTAGACCACAGTCTGGTGGAACTTTGCTCGGTGCGCCGCAAGAGCTATGCGACATAGCATGCACCATGTACCCAGTTATTGTACAGGCATAATTAATCATAACTATAGCCCTCTTTGTTAATGGGCAACTTACCGCTTTCCAGCTACCGTCACCGGATGAAAACTACAACAAACTGTTTAAATCATGTATCAGTTAAAATGATTATCTAATGGACATCTCATTACCCATTCTTCGTCACCGTCCTGAGAGGGTACCGCATCAACAGTGCCTGCAGAATTTTGCCTGCAGATATCTGCCTGCAGAAATCTTCCCTGCAATCAAGATCGTGCCATCTCACGCTATTTAATGTTAGCACCTCAACATCAGTGACTTATGAACTCTTACCGTACCTATGACCAATAGGTACTCAAGTAGCTATACAATTGTACATTTCATTATTTCCGTAAATGGTACTGATGCCTAATATGTACCTTCCTGAGCTAACCGACCACAATTTTATACTTTCTGTTTATACTGTGAATATTATCTTTATTTTCTGTGGGTGCTCTCAACTAACAGCACGGTAAGATCCCATGACCTGTAATATATCGTTAGCATTGTATTAGTTAGTTGTGTATATGGCAAGTAGCCATCCTAGTTAATATGTTTTGTTTATTTATAAAAACTCTAGGACGCAGTACGCTAGGAAATATTATACAGCAACATTACATCCGCATCACTATATTTCCCCAGCATCAATTTTACGCTGAGGTCGCTGATCATGCTCTAATTGCTTGAGCCTGACATGTTACCGACTAAACCTGGCTATTTTACCTCAATAGGATAGGTTTAAAGTGGTTAGGGAAAATTTCTCCGCATGAGACGCATAGTGTACGCCTCTTTTCCGGATGTAGTGAATTTGTAACACCACGCACTGGCTAGGTTGTGTAAAATTGGCCAATTACCTTAGGGCCTCTTATTAATATCGAGTTATTGTCACTTTCCACGATCCATCAGCCGCAAGGCGTAATAATTGTTTGGATGCCCTATCGATGCGTTAGCAGGATCCGACTCTGGGAAACTATCGGAGGTTTCCGAGTGGTGATAACTAGTGCCGATCTACACGCATCTCCCCCTGTATCTTCGGATACTAGTTAGTTAGACTCCCCCGCCAATGAAGGAAGCACTACGAAAAGAAATTAATAATATGTGATACCAGCCTGCAGTGCAACTCTGGGCATTCTGGAAACTTAACTCTAAGGACAGGTAAAATGTTAGCTCCGTTAACACATGGGTGACGGATGAGATGCGGATCTCCATCCAATTCGTTGTCGTGTCTGGTTGAGGTCTGAGAACCCACCATGCCCTCAGGGGAAGGACACTAGCGGTGGATATCCGTCTCTTTATCCCCATCCTAAATGACATGGCGCTTTCTACAATTGCTTCTGTGAACTGTAAACTTGTCCTAGTTATGTTATATGTGGTTGCAGGACTATGGTGATTGGATTGTTATTTGATTCGAGAGCTATTGCTCCGTAACATGTACGCACGCTATCTTTCGGAGGCAGATGCTATCCAGGGCGACCTACGGGAAGCTGAGCATCTTCGCCTGTTAGATGAATGTGTCTAAAGTTAGGTCGGAATCCCTGCCACTTGCGACCCAAGCTTGTACTTGTATCTAATAACCAAATGGTAGGTTAGAATGTAGCAGAAGGCCCGCATAAATAAAGCAGCAACTACCAATACAGTAACTTTGGCCCTACATAAGACAGTACCTTGTGAATTCTTCAGAAATCATCAGCCGTCCCGTCTTCACATAAACCAGTGTACATCACATTAATTATGGCTTCACTAGCATTATTCCGCACTTAGCATTTTCTGTTTGAACAAAAGAGTGACCCTTTTTGCCAGCTATTTTCCTCTGCTTCGGCGTTGAAGGCAGTTTCCTGTGACGGAGGCCCGCGCAAGGCACTTTCCTCTCGCAACAACAAGGTTTTGTGTGTTAGAGGTATATTTAGTTTATATTAATCTACCAAGTGGCCTCGTTGCGATGCTCCCTTGCGGGGATACCTCTGCAGATTTAAGGATCTGTGTGGTACCTCCGGCAAAACCACGTACAAAGAACACCGGATAGATCTATATTATTTGCTCATTACTGTCAAACGAATGATATTGTTTGTATAGTGAATTATTTGTGACTGTTTAATTATATCATCTTGTCCAGACTTCCAAATTGGTAATGGACAGTCATACCGGTGACACCAACAGTTGCGACACGACCATGAGGTTTAATCTCGGCGGCAATGGTCGCATGGCGCCACTGGAACGTGAACGTTCCACGGGCTCTAGAGGCTGGTCTTTGTACTTTCCGGAGAGTTCCGGAGAGATGCGATACGGGATCCTCAACCCTGAGAACCGCAGCTAACCAGCCCTCCCGCGCATCCTGTATGTGCGGTGCGGTGGAGTGGAGCGATATGGCTGACCAGGGCATACCCCTGCGAGCTACAAGTGGCGCCTGATGGGGGTGGGGTGGGGGTGTGCTCGAACGGGAAGTGAACCCACTCAAACTCTCAACACATATGAGTTTCAGTCTCCTTCATCAGATGGTCAGCTCTCCCTAGATATGGAAGTAGCATCATATGACGGACGAACTACTCACGTGCTCACGGACAATGTAACTAATTTCCCCAGTGCGGAACGACCAGCACTGCCACTACACGAGTTTTCGCCGATCAGCGAAGGGACATTCCATGATGCCTCGCAGGCAGGAACTCAATACATCACACTATCGGATCTCCGCCATAGGCCTCCACCATCTACGCTTGATCATGGACGACCACGCTATCAACCACTACGGGGGGCATAACTATCCTTCACGACCATTATGTTCACCAATGTCATCACAGGGTAACGAGTGGCCGGACATACATGTACCATATCCCGCATCTCTGCCGCTACCTACGTCGTCACCATATTATCCCATGGTGCCATGATACGAGCCGCAGGATGCGGCGACACCCTTCCAGCAATACACCAGAAGAGCAACACATCACACACATCATCCCCGTCAGTCATCTGCACTGCCACCGCCAACTACCAGCAGAACGTCCGTGTCATCTACATAGCATGCTTCCACCAGTCTATAGATCAACACCTGTCTATGGACCCACATCAGGGCGGTATTCCGCAGAGCCTACATAACGTGCCCAGCACCAATGACGAGACTCGCCCTCATGGACACGGCATCATCATCATCATCATCAGGGACATCGACGGGAAACACCACCAATACCGCCACCAACACGCAGACCAGCATCCACATTTTCATCCGTCCCCCCAGCACCACCACCCGGATTCGTGCCAATCATTTCGCCTCATGGACATGGCCGGATCATTCTCACCAACAACCCCCCCCCCCCTTCCCGAATTTAGAGGGGAGAATGATTGGGCAAACTACAAAGTGCAATTAAAAATAATAAGTCGAACAAACCGGTGGACAAATTGGCAAATCGGAGAATATCTGGCCGCAAAGCTGTCCGGGAAAGCTCTACAGGTCCTGGCAGATTTAGGTATGCGTGAGATTCGGCGACACAGCCCTCTGAGAGACAAGTTGGCTTCAGCTAAAGAACTAGCGTCGACGTTCAGGAGAAACACTACCGGAGTTGGCTAGTCGTATCCGGTGACTAGTTACCCACGCTTATGCCAGCACAAATCTTGAGGGCATCACCCATTTACATCTAGACACCTTCATCGATGCGTTGAGCGATGAGTCCACCCTAAAAGAAAAACTATTCCTTACAGAGCATGGTAGTCTGCAACAACTCACAGCCACCGCAGTTCGTATTGAGAATTTCTTCGAATGGGAAAAGAACAATCACCGTCAATTTCACCCTATTAACGAAGTGAATGATGTAAATCTCGCCACCACCACCGACAACAGCACTACATCAGCACCAACATCAGCATCAGACCCGCAAACACCAGATCAACCCACCGGTCAGAATCATGCGTCTAGTGGAAGGGGGCATGGCCAATCCCATCGTGGGGGGGGGGGGGCCACAACAGCGCCCCAGGACGTGGAAACCAGCACAACAATAGCAATAGGCAAAATATGCACGATAGGTTAGAAGATATCACTAAACAAATCTCAGCACTCACCAACTTAATCACCACCATCAGTACAACAGTAGCAACACAATCCACAACACGACCAGCAACCACAATAATTCATGCACCATCACCGAACACCTGTTTTGGATGTGGTCAGCCAGGACACTGGAAGGAGCAATGTCCTAATCGCCCTCCGTCAACAACTCCAACCACTGAACCCCACAGCCTCAGCCGCTGTCAAACTAACAAGGGCACCGATTACAGTCACTTCGGTGCCCATTCTCACTTTCCAGCTCAACTGCGGCCTCTGAACATCAACGTCAGGTGGCCATTACAAACATTTATTCTTCTACAACAACATGCACACACCCGCACCCAGCTTCTCATATATTGGTACCAATGATGATTATGGCATCCGCAGCACTGACATCTCCCTCTTCCGGAAATTTACCCTGAAATTTCCGCATCTAACATACCTTCTTTTCTATGTAAAACGTGAGTGGTAGGTTTTAGCACCTCCGCTGAAACAATGTTTATACAAGCACCACGACCCACCACCAATGCACTTAGCACACGGTGTCCCTTCGTGGTTTGCAACTCACAAGTCCTTACCACATCATTTACTACATCCAGCAGCAGCGGCAGTGATTCGGATGGGAGTCAACATTCAGCATCATGGACCCGCAAGAAGGGGCGTTGTACAAAGGATGGAAAAATTCCACACCATCATTGCTTCTTCTGTGCATCCACTAAACATCCCATGATGCATTGTCAAAAGTGCCTCACACAGGTAGCCCTCATCCGTGACCGTGACAATAGTATCCGCACTGCTGTATACATCAACTCCAAAGACAGCATCGACACCACAACAATTGCTATCCCTAGCTCCGTCATCGCTTAAGCAATCGCAGCAGCAGCAACGATGGGTTGGCCCTTTCCACACTCAGCCACCAATTGCACTCATGGAAGCTATCCGGAAACAAGCCGACTACATACAGAATGATACTGCACTAAAAGCACTCCCTCAGACTACCGTAAACTCTTCCGCAGGCACACCGTAAAGTAATATATAAGTGTCATTGTCTCTTTAGCGGTGTTTCCACCAGTGCCACTGTTGACACTGGAGCTTCCATCACCGTTTTGAACAAACGCTTGTATGAGAGCATCCCACCTCATAAAAAGCCACCCCTTAAACACATAAACATATTTTTGCAAACAGCTACGGGAGCCGATGTTCCCATGGCTGGTACCGTAAATCTCGTGATACAGATAGAGGAGATGCAATTCATCCAGCGAGTTGTCATTGCCTCTATTCAAAATGATGCCCTGCTTGGTTTTGATTTCCTAAGTGCCAGCGAAGCCGTCATACATTGCAGACAACAGGAACTAGATATACAGGGCGGACGTATACCCCTTGGACTGGAATCATCGCTGTACGACACATGTGCAGTGATTTTAGCTTCTACACACACAGCCATGCTGGAACCCGACCCTGAGTATATACTCGCCTCTCAATGCAAGCGTACCCGAATGATCGTGGACACCACCAATAAGGATAATATACCGTTTCGCATATTCAATGGCACAACAGACCCAATAACTCTTGAACCAGGAGTTCGTTGTGGCCATTTGGTGGATGTGATATCACTGGAGCCACCCCCTACTACACCTACACTGACAACTTCTGATGATTTACCGGAACATTTACATGACATATATCTGCGTGCCACAGTTGGGTTGATGCAATCCCACAAACAAGATATACGAAAAATCTTATACAAATATCGCGACAGTTTCTCGGCCGGATACATGGCCCTCGGAAAAACTCATCTTGTGCGACATTCCATCGACACTGGAAACAACCGACCTGTTCGACAACCTGTTCGATGTCTTCCCATTCATAAGGAGGCGGACGCATACCAACAGGTGAACGACATGTTGTGGACAGGAATAATAGAGCCATCAGTATCGACCTGGGTCAGTCCCACTGTACTAGCAGGCAAGAAGGATGGATCTTTGCGGTTTTGGATAGACTATCGCCGCCTTAATGATCTTAGCATCAAAGACGCCTATCTGCTTCCTCGGATAGATCAGGCCTTAGATTCCTTGTCCGGAGTGAAATGGTTTTGTACACTTGATTTAGCTAGTGGATACTGACAGGTAGCCATGGATGAGGCTGACAGGGAAAAGACCGCATTTGTGTGTAGAGACGGTCTTTTCCAGTTCTGCAAGATGCCCTACGGTTTGTGCAACACCCCTGGAATGTTCGAGCGTCTCATTGAGCATTATTAACTACCCTGCAATGGGAGATCTGTCTATGTTACATCGATGACGTAATCGTCTTTGGTTCTTCGTTTGAGCAATCCTTGTCCAACCTGGACAAAGTATTAATGCGGTTTCATACGGCAAATTTAAAACTCAAACCGAAAAAGTGTCATCTTTTCAGACAGAGCGTCAAGTTCCTGGGACACGTCATATCCGGAGATGGAGTGGCCACGCAACCTTAAAAAACACAAGCGGTGGTGGAGTGGCAGACCCCCACCTCCGTCACAGATACCCGAAGTGTCCTTGGTCGTTGCTAGTACTATCGTCGATACATCCGTCACTTTAGTGAGATTGCATCACCTTTATTCAGGATCACCGAGAAAAATCGACCATTCAAGTGGACGAGTGAGTGTGAAGGTTCCTTCAGGGCGCTGAAGGAACGCTTGACGACCACCCCAATTCTTGCTCATCCTAACCCTAACCTCGATTTCATCTTAGACACTGATGCGTTAGCTTATGCCATTGGCGCAGTTCTATCTCAGCTCACAGAAGATGGAATGGAACAGGTATTGGGTTATGGTTCACGTACTCTGAACAAAGCAGAGAAACGCTATGCGACGACAAAAAGGTAATTGTTAGCTGCAGTGTACTTCGTCAAGTATTATAAA
This sequence comes from Chaetoderma sp. LZ-2023a, assembly GCA_034401795.1. Classification (NCBI taxonomy): domain Eukaryota; kingdom Metazoa; phylum Mollusca; class Caudofoveata; order Chaetodermatida; family Chaetodermatidae; genus Chaetoderma; species Chaetoderma sp. LZ-2023a. The sequence continues at coordinate 68,923,802 of CM067365.1, forward strand.
CACATTCTGTATGGGCGCACATTTACCCTGCGTACAGACCACGCCTCACTACGCTGGCTCAGAAACTTAAAAAATTCGGAGGGCCAGGTAGCGAGGTGGCAGGAATCCCTGCAGGCCTTTAACTTCAATGTTGTTCGTAGACCCGGGAAACTGCATGGAAATGCTGATGCTTTGAGCAGAATCAGGCTTGAGGATGAACAAGAAGTGGCCATCACCGTGACACATACTACACACCCATCTCCAGTGTTCCCCGAATTCAATCAAACTCTCGCGGAGATGTTTACTAAAGAAACACACCTTGATTGTCGAGATTGGCATCCCGCACTTCAGTACATTCCAGCGCGGCTTATACCCTTGCTCAGTTAATGTTAGGTCGTGAATTAGCCGTACCCCTGGATCTGGCCATGCCCAGGATTCCAGGAGAGAAAAATTCACTATCTCTATGTAGAGGTCATGCAGCAGCGGATAGAACAGACCCATGAGCTAGTGAGAGCAACATTATCTACTGCACACCAGCGTAAAAAAATGTGGCTTGACCGACGAGTGCATGGAGATCCTTATGAAGCGGGAAAGATGGTTTGGTTTTACGATTGGCGACATTCTACAAACGTGCCAAGTAAACTGAGTTACCATTGGAAAGGCCCCTATGTGGTAGTAGGTAAGAAGTCGGACGTGACCTACTGTGTCCATGCCTCAGATGGCCTGACCTGTCTTCCACTTCGATCGACTTAAACCTTGGTGTCAGTGACGATTCAGTGCCAGAGCTCGGGTTGGGCCTTCCACGTGACACTGGTACCCAGACAGATGTCTCTACATAAACAAGTATTCCCGATGTTAGTCCCGTGCACCGCAGTGCCTTTTCGACCCCTATCCTACCAAGCCAAGAGTCCATATAGCCAGGTGAACATATGACTAACGCTGAGGACGATGACGAGATACGTACTTGCCCGCTTCCTCCTCAGAACGGGACTACAACATCTGGGAAGTCGTATCTGAAGACTTTCTCGCTTGTCCTGCCCAAGGGGAAGGACGGAAAAGTTGTTCCACCGACCTCTTCCCATTCCCACCCACCTTATGCTATTGCCCTGATTATAGTTACCACAAGCGGAAGCTGAGGCTGCCCCGGGCCATGCTTCTTGTGGTGTGGAACATGTAATAAATAGCATGGAAGTGAAGAGACTTGATGAAGCCTTGGCTTATTTTGAAGAACAGCAAAACTGCACAACTCGGTGTACCTCTCCACCACTACAAATTGCGAGGCCAATCCCATTCCAAGGTGCACCCCATCCATTAGCATCACCACCCCCACTCCAACTCGCATCACTCGTCTATGCACCAAGTTCGGACATCATCGGCCCTGTCCATTTCACACTCCACTCATCGTCTCTTGACTGTCACTCTTCAGATATGAGAGTCCGCTGCTGCAGAGGAGGTGGCATCCCGCACCACAGTAACTCCCCCCCCCCTGCTGATGGTGGGCAGGAAGGCAGCCTGCTCAGCAGACTCTCAGCTCAAATATTCCCGGTAATTAAAAATTATGACGTGTACCAACCGTCATGTAATGGGAGATGATCCTCTCCATCCAAAGGGCATCTCTGACCACAACCGCCCTACCGAGCAGCCCCCACCCCACCCCGTGAGCAATCAGAACATCACATGAAGACACAGAACGACAGGAACATACAGAACATACTTACCCGCAAGGCTGGATATATCAATTCATCGTTGCGCGAACGTCACATACATATCCAGTTATTTAAATAAAACATGGTCATTCAACATCAGCAACAACATCGTTAGCATACACCTAGCCTTTTTAAATCAATAAAGTTAGAGACAGCTTTTTCCGCAACATTGCTTTCCGCATGAATGCGGGGAGCTCATCACTTTCCGCAAACCGACTTTTCCGCAATAGCAACAGACTCGGCATTCCCCAGCTTGGAAACCTGGATATGTCTAATTCGCATTATGCCAGCATCACACAGCAACCCCGACTTCCCTACAACAGTTCACCACCATCATCAAAATGAGTCAACATTTTCCGCAAACACCTTATCCGGTTTATGGAAAACTAATCTTACGGAAAGAAGGAACACAGCTGCCATCTACAGTTCGTGCTACAGGGGATCCCACCCACCCCACCCCACAGCACCCCACCCCACCCCACCCCAAACCCCCAGCCACCACACACCCCACCCAACCGGAAACGCCGTATGTAAACAGCTAAATTATTACACGTCAACCACACGTAATAACAGTCAATATTATTAAGAGAGAAAGATGCCCATAGTCTGTCGTCCATATCAAGTGGGATTTTGCTACTGAACGGAAATTCGATAATGGATTGATTCAAGTTACGACAGCACCCGTATTGGTCATCTGCGCTCTAAAGTAACTCTTCTTCTCTTCGGACTCGGCCATTACAGAGCGAAATACATCATGTCCGATAAAGTTGACACTACACATCTGCAGCTGCCCCACCCCACTGCCATAAAAACGTCACACTTCACAACAGCACAAGACTCATCTGCAGATAAGCAGCCACACGTATCAATTAAATTCACCAACATGACAGAGGCACAGACACTCAGGATGACTGTATTCACAATCTCCATACGACGATATTGTAATTGCAAAACTGATGCACGCATTTTCCGAGCTGTACTGTGTTAATTAAGTTTGGTCTAGGTAGGGATGGGAATAGTCCTACCCACAGAGGAGGATGCTTGGCAGTCCACCCACCCAGAAAACACAGTCCAGCTTCGCGGGATCAGTAGACTTGGTTTCCGTAAGACATGGAGCTGTTTATACCAAACAATAAATTACAGTCAGCTATACTGTCCTAATTTTGATTAAGAACATGGCTGTTCTACCGCATATGCAGATCATTAGCGTGCTGGCTGGTGAAGCAGCATCAAAGCTTCGACAGTATAACATTATGGAGAATATCAAATATTCTCTTACCTACATATTCCAGTCACCAATCAACACGGGCTGGAATAATACTACTACAGCCAAGAGGCGGCGCATGTGTAAGATCGCGCGCATATACAGGGACGCTCTTCTGAGGAACAGAAAATTTAAAACATATATTCCATTTTTCACATCAACTATACATAAACAGCAGCATCAACACTCTGCCATTACATACAGATTGCCTAAGTTTCCGATCAACCACATGCTTTCCAAAACAAGAATCGCGTGATCAAAACTTTTAATTTCCAGTAAATTGGATCAAAGGCTATACGCAAAAGAACCGGCCAACGCATATCTACCACAGCGTGATGGAAGAGGCAAGAGGTGTTGGGTCGGGGACATGGCCGCTGACATCATCGTGCTCTCCCACATCCCATCGGGCATTCCAGAATGAAATTTGAACAGGTGAGTTTATAAGCATCCAATCTGAAAAACCGCTTCACACTAATTAAAAGGTCAGCTTCCACGGGAATAAGTAGTTTCAGATTTTAACGTTGATCGGAGACTCGATTTTCTGCTGAGTGGGGATGAAAGCGACTATTCTTCCTTTTTATATTTATATTTGTCTCCTTTCGACGGAGGGAATGTATGAACAAACTCCAGGAAGATTAAAATTAAATCTTTCCATATTGGGCGTGACAGACTCACTTTAAAACCTTCGGGTGTGGTCATCGCCACCCCTCCACCACCACCCCCACCACCTTGTGATGTCACCAAAAAGCATTAAAGGAGGAAAGCGTGCACTGAAATGTCATCTTCCCGTCAAACTCGACAAAAGGGAAGATCGCGCATTAGGCTACTTTCGTGTCGTAAACCAAATTCTGCTGTTTACTTATTACTTTATTATTATCTATATTATATTTGGCCTGGAAAGTATGAAGAGGTATGAAATTTAAATTAGGTTAAGCGGTTCCGCACATTACAATCATGACAAAGACGTCACTTGCGGAAGATCTCGCTCTGTTCGACAGCTCAGAGGAGTCAGCACCTGTTCATCTCGGGAAGAAGTATCCGTGTACTGCGTTACAGCCTAATGGACAGCCTTGTAAAATGTGCTTTCTCCAGGAACTCAGACTTGACGCTTCATGGCAATCGCGATCATCTTTTACAACATGCCTTTTGTGCGGACTGCAAGTACCTGTATTCAGTTACTCAGTACGGTGTGACGCACGCTTTAACTTTCAAACATTGTGTGTTAGTAGTAGCGTTAGCACCTTTTGAACAGAATGAGCACATAGATATTCTCGCTACACGTTTCGAAAGCAGATTACCAGTTATCATGCTTCCAACGGGAAAGATTGCGAAAGCAAAACGTACTAAATGGCGCCGAACTGACTTCCCGAATTACCTAAGACCAACGGCATCTGCAATACGGTCATCTAGCTAGCAGCAGCATTACAGTATCACTCACTACGACATCAACAGCACCAGCACGAACAGCACCGGTAGCACCTACAGCATCAGTATTGACACCAACTGTAATTTCTGGACCTGCAGCACCCGCAGTGACACCACCAACCACATGCAGCAGCATCACCGCATCCACATCCGATTTCCACATCTGTGACAGTATCTGAATCCGGTTTACAGGACATTTCCGATACATAAATATCTCCATGCAGTTTAGTTATAGATGAGGAGATCAGCCTCACGGAAGCATTCACCATCACCACCGCACTGCAGACCAGCATGCTGACACACACACACGCTGACACACACACGCAACATCAGCATTCCAGCAGATCCTGCCATCCGCAAAGTAACTACGCCAGATCGTCCATTTTCAGGAAAAAGAAGAATTGCGTGCCAGCCTGAAATCCGAACGAGTCGGGGTACCCAGACACGCTGGGGAAATTTTTCAGCGGATATTTGTGGACACTATTGTCGAGGTTGCAGCAGGATTTATGAATAGGTGTGCAGAAAAATGGAACTTATTTTTTATTTTTGAAATCTTATTCTTCTTATTATATATGTTTTTATACTTATCACCCAGTCCATAGGCTGACCACAGTCATCCTACACAGCTGCGCAATATTCTTGCGTAGCTGTGTCTCACACAAATAATCGCTGCAGAAATCTGTATTGTAAACACGTCGTACACAAGTACAACACACACCATAGCGAATATGTCAATACTCCCGTCATGCCATCCCAGCTATGCTGGGGCTTCCTGATGAACTAGTCTTTTTACTTTATTAAAATATTATTTTTCTTGTTTTTCTTCCCGCGTTAGTACGTCGGGACGGATTGTGGGTAGCAAGAGCTTTATATACCTGGGATGCATATGTAATTTACATTTATCTGTGATATTACTGTTTTAACATATCTATATATTATATTATAACTATAGATGATTAAGGTACTTTCTCTGTGGAAAAAGTAATTATCCGCACCCATGAGAGCACCCATGTGAGTTATTGTTTAGTCGAACCATGATAATAAACAAAATAAAACTGCACGCACTATGAAATAAACAAAAACAAAAAAGGGATCTTCGGATACTAGTTAGTTAGACTACCCCAGCAATGAAGGGAGTACAGCGAAGAGAAATTAATAATATTATGTGTTACTAGCCTGCAGTGCATCTCTGGGCACTCTGGAAACTTAACCCTAAGGACAGGTAAAATGTTAGCTCCGTTAGCACACGGTTGACGGATGAGATGCGGATGTTCATCCAATTCGTTGTCATGTCTGGGTGAGGTCTTAGAACCCACCACGCCCTCACGGGATGAACACTAGCAGTGGATATCTCTTTATCCCCACCATAAATGACACGGCGCTTTCTAAAATTGCTTCTGCGAACTGTAAACTTGTGCTAGTGCTGTTATATGTGGTTGCGGGACAATGGTGACCAGATTGTTATTTGATTCGGGAGCTATTGCTCCGTAACATGTACGCACGCTATCTTTCGGAGGCAGATGCTATCCAGGGTGACCTACGGGAAGCTGAGCATCTTCGCCTGTTAGATGAATGTGTCTAAAGTTAGGTAGGAATCCCTGCCACGTTGGCCCAAAGTTGTGCTCGCATCTAATAACCAAATGGCAGGTTAGAATGTAGCAGAAGACCCGCATAAATAAAGCGGCAACTACCAATACAGTAACTTTGGCCCTTCATAAGACAGTGCCTTGTGAATTCTTCAGAAATCATCCGTCCCGTCTTCACATAAACCAGTGTGCATCACATTAATTATGGCTTCACTAGGATTATTCCGCACTTAGCATTTTCTGTTTGAACAAAAGAGTGACCCTTTTTGCCAGCTCTTTTCCTCCGCTTCGGCGTTGAAGGCATTTTCCTGTGACGGAGGCCCGCGCAAGGCACTTTCCTCTCGCAGCAACAATGTTTTGTGTGTTAGGGGTGTATTTAGTTTATATTAATCTACCAAGTGGCCTCGTTGCGATGCTCCCTTGCAGGGATACCTCTGCGGATTTAAGGATCTGTGTGGTACCTTCGGCGAAACAACGTAGAAAGAACACTGGACAGCTCTATGTACTGTATTATTTGCTCATTACTGTCAAACGAGTAATATTGTTTGTATAGTGAATTATCTGTGACTAATTATACCATCTTGTCCAGACTTCCAAATTGGTAATGGATCGTCCTACCAGTGACACCAACAGTTGGGACGAGACCGCGAGGTTTAGTCTCGGCGGTAATGGTCGCACGGCCCCACTGGAATCTGAACATTCCACCAGCTCCACAGGCCGGGCTTTGTACTTTCTGGAGAGATGCGATACGGGATCCGCAACCCCGAGAACTGCCCTCCGGTGCATCCTGTATATACGGTGCGGTGGAGTGGAGCGATATGGCGGACCAGCGCATACACCCATGAGCTACATTATTGATTCCACTCATAGAAACCTACACCACTTAATAACTCAACCGAATACGGTCGCCTAGCTGTCACCGAGCACCGAATACAATAGAATATTTTGGGGGTTTTCCAAATCCAAGTCCCTGACCACAGGTTACCCGCTTGTATATATAGCAAATCTGAAAAGACTGGGTCCCGCTCACCTAAAATAATTATGAAACCGAACAGAGACGGGAACCAGACTACATATGACGCAATATCTAGGGCCAAGTTCGACTCCTAACCTATCTAGAATACCTGCCGAACTTCAAATAGTTAACTCGCTAGTCGACTATAGTCAACCGAGCACCCGAGCTCGGTTCAGATGGTTAGCGCAAAATTTGTGTACATTTCAAAATGGCGGACACCGATCGCTTGCCTTGAATAATTGCATATAAGTGTTTGATGAAATTATGCTTTCCCATTGTATGACAATGTTCCCAACCCCATATTCCTTCCCACTTTATGTCATATGGACGCTTTTTGACGTCTTAGCGGACAAAAATAACCCATTTTCGTAGGCCATCAAAACAGACAACAGAAATGGTTAATGGAGACTGGTACCTGGCTCCAAATTTTCGGCAATAGTAATTCGATGGGGAACCGAGTACCAACGAACTATAGTTAACTATTCAGCATTCGTCTTGACATAGCGACTGCTGTTCAGTAAACCATGAAACTGACTATAGTTAGCGAGTCGAACTTGACCCAGCTAGTACCAAAGTTTGACATAATTGCCGATAATATGTGTTAAGATATGATGGATTGTGACGAATTAAACTCATGACAAGTTTTCTTTACAAAATAAAGAGTTCTGAGAAGGCTGCGATGACAGTGGAAATATAAATGGATTTAAATTATGACGTTAACTTGTAGATGCATCGCGAAATACATCTATATAGGTGAATTATCTATTTTGGCGATAACTACACATTTTGACAAAAATACATGCCCACTCTACATTATTAAAAGAAATGGCGAGAGACTAAATGCCATACTAAAATAACCACCAAATTTCATTCACGTCAAATTTGCTACAATATATATACACTCATAGGTGATTGACTGCAACGTACACGCAACGCGTGAGAGGTGCGATTGCATTACCTAGTTCTTGTGCGATAGAATGTAGGCCTATTATAGGCAATTTAAAAATCTAAATAACTGTTGTTTATCGATCCAAAAAGAGAGACATTTTGTCACAGCATATAATTTTCACAATTTTCTAGGGGCCGCCAATGAACTCCCCCCCCCCCCCCACCGCACCCCCTCACTCGCCTAGGGCTCCATATTCCCTTTCACCGGCCCTGTGATAAAGCGTTGAATATTTTGAAATTAATTTGACAGGAAACAATTTTCTGCCATGAACAACTCAGAGAAAGTAGTTTCACAGTACGCAACAGAATATCTATTAAATTTTAAAGGATTTTGAAAGGGGTGGATGTTAACCCATTACACCCGAAACTCCGGCAACACCATCCTTTACAATCCAATAAATATTCTGTTGAGATTTCGAAACTAATTCCAATTTCAAAGGGTTACAAAATCATCTCCACTCACCAAGCTTGTTTTTTCTGGTGCATCAGAAACAAGGTGACAACTATATGCCTCTTCACGCTGATCATCCCAGTAAAAACGCATTCGGTTCGTAAAACGGGATTTGGTTTGTAAAGCGGGATTCGGTACATTGCAAGAACAGTGATTAGGTAAGAAAAGTTAAATATTTTCCGTTGTGCAATTTGAAAACTTCAGCTTAGACGAAGCAAATATGAAACACAGTGCATCGTTTCTATGATGTTTGAATTTTAGCTGCCAATGTGCTGTAATAATGACGTAGTCATGGTTTGATTTCGAAAGTAGTGAAGATTTCGCTCAGTTTTTTACTTTCTCTTCAAATATCTTTCTACCAAAAGGTTGTTTTCAAAATGTCATCAAGCACATATAGTTCGATCTATTCTCTACACATATATGGTATATACTGTAGTTCGAATCGACCGGTCAGGTGTCGGCCGTACCAGCTAAGCTGGGTATGCGCCGCCCCGTCCTGGATTCGTTCTCTGAACACGCCCCCCCCCCCCCCCCCTGGGTAGAGCTATACGCGTATATTGGCCTATGAGAGAGATTTCGTCGTAAAAACGACAAAGTTCGTTAAAACGCGTGCTTACCACTGCATAGACAGAGCGCGTATATCACGTCCAAGTTAGGATAGCACTTTTAGTGCACGGAGTAGGTACAGTATAATCTTTTATAATTGCTTGTTCCCGCCAAATCTGGTATCAATCAAGACCAGAATTCGACGGGCTTTCAAAATCCGTTAACCATTTCAAAATCGGTTAAGAAATAGCTGAGTTATCCATGGAAAACCCCCTTTGATTATCTTCAAAATATTGCCGTGACGTCATAACCACGTGTTCTAGAACAATCATCTGCGCCATTATTAGCTGCACGCTGATTGGCTATTTCTCGACCGATGATTGGTTGAGGCTTGCGTCTGTGACGTCACGAGTAGTATAAAAGGAGATAAAATCCTGAGTTCGAGAGCATCCTCGGCCAGGGACCGAACAGGTTGGATCTGCAAAAGCTGCTACTATCAGCCAAGACACTATTAAATAGATCACTTCGGTCTTGGTCAGCTTCTGTCCCGTAGCTTGCAGCAGCGACCCAACCCACTGCACCTAAAAGAATTTTGTAACTCCCGAACCGTTGTTCGGGGGCATTTTTGAAAACTTTCGTTAATATTGTTCTCGACTGAATAAGAACTAACTCGGAAAACAATCTTGTGGTGAGGCCTTTCCCGGCCTGAATATGTGATTCTACAGATGTAGAGGCAGCGATGTTCTTTGGTGGATAATTCGCCGGACCTGCCGGCCACGCCAAAAAGTGGTTATTCAACCGCCCCCGCACTGATGTCGTGCAGATCTATTTAAACTTTTTGACCGCAGCAAGTAAATTTTGCTCGGTACGTCTTAAGAGCTAACTGACGTACCCCGCACCGTAAGCTTAGTTATGTATTGTCATCCATATTCGACAACCCCAGCTGATAAACGGGTTGTTCTTAATTTTCATCTGTACCATCGGTGTACGGGAACTTCTTCCTAGCAGTGATGTTATTGTAGAAATTACTGACTGTTCGTTAGACATTCTTATATTGTGATTACCGTCCTGAGTTCGCTCCGCTCCCGTTCTGGACTGCATGCGGGAATATTGTTTGCGGGAACCGACATGCGGGAACTTTCCAGCTTCCAGAGAACGTGTCAACTCGCGTCAAGCTCCCAGTAACGTATCAATTTCAGTAACACGATAGCCTGTATTTAAGAATGGCTACGGACTATTCAAGTAACTATACTTAACATATGTAATTATTCCGTTAATTACAATTTTAATGATTATACTATATCTTTGTAAAACGGTCCCGATGACTAAAAGGAACTGTAACGGTCATAGGGCCGCTAGTTATAATTTCTTTATCTGTCTATAGTTAATCTTATTTTACTGTAAGGTGTTTTTGCTAACCGCACCGTAGTAGGTCCAACAACCTGTATTATATGTATGATTCTAATCATTTCACATTGTATTACTTGTACTGGTTAGTTTTATATATGGCGAGCAGCCCTCCGTTCATATGTTTTGTTTATTTGTAGAAAACGTAGGACTGCAGTGCACGTACGAAACACTATACAGCAACATTTATATATGCATCACTTTCTCCCGCCACCAACAATTCTTCACTGAGGTCGCTGTCCGTGCTATAACTCTGTTTAGCACAGCATGCTACCAACTAAAAGCCTGTCTATTTAGCTCAATAGGATAGGTTTAATATGATTAGAGACAATTTCTTCGTCAAGAGACTCGTAGTGTATGCCTCTTTTCCGGTAGTTTCGATAATTTAGCCCCGCACTTCGGCAAGGTTGTGTAAAATAGGCCAACATACCTATTGGGCCTCATATTTATAAGTTATTGTCTCTCTTCATGTTCAACTAAGCCTTATGGCTTCTTAATTGTTTGGATGCCCCTATCCGCACCATGGACTGATCCGACCATGGGAAACTATTGGGGTTTCCGAACGGTGATGGCCAGGGTGTGGTGTTACATACACCTCCCATGTATCTTCTGATACTTAGTAGTTAGTTATCCTTGCCAATGTAGGAATCACTGTGAAAACACATTATAATTATTTTCTTTTTATTTTTGAGGAAATCTACCCCGCACCGCAGTGCATAACTGGGCAACTTGCGTTAAATCTAACAGCAGGTTAAAAAGTTAGCTCCTTAGAACCTGGTGACGGGCGAGATATGCATCCCCCACCAAATTCTGTAAGAATGTCTGGGCAAGATGTTAGGATCTGCCACGCCCTCGCGGGAAGGACATTCACGGTTGGTATTCGTCTCTCTTACCCCCACCATAACGATAGATCAGTTGCCTAAAAATTGCTTTTGTGAAAAGTAACAATTGTCCTGTGACGTTTTATGTGGCTATGGAGCAAGAGGTCCGGATTCTCACCAAGCTCGGAGGTCTTGCGAGATAACATGTATGTACGCTGTCTTGAGTGTTGAAGTCTTAGGACATCGGCGCTCAACGACAGCCGTATCTAAAAGTTAGGTAGGTGCTCGCCATTTGCGGCCTAAAATAGTTCTTGTCTCTAAAAACTAAATGTTAGCATAGGCGTAGCAGAAGGCCGGCATAAATAGAAGCGGCACCTACTAATTCAGCTTATTTGAAACTACATAAGATGGTGAGGTGGGAATCCTTTGGGAGTCGCTCATCCCGTCTTCACGTAAAACAGCACGCAACATTATAGTCATAATTTCACTATAGGTATGGTCTTTTCTTTATAGCATTTGGGCTGAATATTAGAGTAGGCCCTTTTTGGCCAATGCTCTTCTCCCGCTTTAGGCAGTGGCAGCATTTTCCTGTGACGGGCGCCCACGCAAGGCACTTGCCTCTCACAAGGATTCAGTGATGAGGGCCGCGCGAGGCTACTACTTCTCACCCAAAACTAGCACAGGAGTAGTGCCCGAGAGAGGCACATAGCTTTTCGACACTATAAAAGATGATTTTTTCTTTCCTTTCAGCTTAGAGGTATAATAGCTTATATTAAGTTAATTAGTGATCTCGTATGGGGGGGGGGGGGGCGGCTCCTTTGCGGGGATACCTCTGCGGACCTACGAGTCTGTGTGGTACTTCCGGAAGCCAGGCGTTTAAAAGTTCATCAGGCGGTCTCTATGTCTTGTATTTTCGTATGCTCATTTTTATCTAGCATACTTGATGGTCTGTTTAGGTAAATTAATTGTATAGACTTATTTTAGTTAGGTCACCAATCAAATCTTGTAAGTCCATAGATCACGAAATTGCTATGGACAGGCATACTGGTGACACAAACTCATGGGCTGATACTGTTGTGTTCAATGTTCGCGACAATGGTCGCACGGCCCCACCGTAACGATTGAGTTCCACCGGCCTTAGGAGGCGGTCTTTGTTACCCGCAGGGCAGTATCGCATGGGATCCATAACCCCGAGACCGGGAGCTAGCCAGCGTCATCACTCATCGTGTACATGCGACGCGGCGAGTCGACACCATACACCGGAATGGCCCGACGCCACCCCCGCGGGCTACAATGCCACACCTCTGGCTTCTCTATAAAATATAAAAAATCGCATATGAATGTGACAGCCATAGCGAAAATGAGTATAACGGGATTCAGTTAATATTTGTAAAAAGTAAAACAGGATTCGGTAATGAGTAAAATGGGATGTGGTGTTGTGTAAAACGGGTTTGTTTTTAAATTGATGTTTCTCGAGGATGTGATAGCTGTGTTGGTGAAATACCGTTGAATACATAAGTTTGCAGCAGGTGAATCCATCATTAACCAAATTTAAATCGAAACCGAAAGTAAATACGGAAAACACAAGTGTTGCCACTGATATTAACGCCACGTGACGCGCCTATGGATTCCACTCTTACATTTCCGTTTTTCGGGAAGACGAACAAAATGGCCAAATCATCGATTCACAACGCTGAAATGCGTGCGGTATTTGACGATCGCTGGAACGGTGATAGTATATCGTTTCATTGGTTGTTAAATGCTCAGATGGTCTTGTATTTAGATAGTTAAACAAGTTATATAGCCTAGAGACCAATCTGAGATAGTGGAATTGCCTGACTATGGACCTTCAAATTGATTAACTGTATTTGAAGAAGGATATATAATAGTGATCGATCTGGGAAATCCCTTCATATGGTGGGTTTGACTTTCTGAGATCAAGCCACAATGTAAAGGCTTGTTCAACGAGCTTTCTACTTGAGCTTTTCTATGCTAAGAATATCCAATGTTATGGCAATGTTATGGCAATGTTATGGCAATGTTATGGCAATGTTATGGCAATGTTATGGCAATGTTATGGCAATGTTATGGCAATGTGAATCGTGCCACTATTCGGAACAAAATTGTGAGAAAAACAATTTAAAAGTCAATAAAGTATTTTCTGACTTATACATTCATTATATAGTAATTTGACTGTAAGCCATCATTAAATAGGGACTATTCTTAATATAATAGAAGGCTGTTACTGCTTTATACTTTGAAATATAAGGGAGGAATGGCCAGTAATGTCAAAACATTCACGCACGCACGTACGCACGCACCCCCCCCCCCCCATATATATATATATATATATATATATATATATATATATATATATATATATATATATATATATATATATATATATATATATATATATATATATATATATATATATATATATATATATATATATATATATATATATATATATATATATATATATATATAATACAATATCTACAATAATATACATTGATAAATTATACATTGATATATTAATACATTAATATGCATTAATTAATCCATTGAACTTCTTTGATTTCTAGCTTCATTGACATTTACTATGATAACTGGTGCTTATTTTGGAGGCAATGTTGCTATAGGGCCTAACCTGTTTTGTGTAAGCCCGCAAGAGCTTCTAGCAACACTGACTCTGAAATATACACCAGTCTTTTCTATATGTGCCTTACACTAATATACATTAGTACAATATAAAAGCTTGCTTGTATGTATTTTCTATTTAAACCCGTAATGGTCTTTATGCTTAAAATCCATTCCCGCACACATGCAAGCACGCACATGCGTGCACACACATATGCGCGGAATCATACTCAGATCCATGCATGCAATTCACACCAATTGTAAGCTATCAGGAGATAAGAGGGATGTTTTAACTCATGATTAGAATCTACAAGCCTTCGCCCATTGAGATTTTAAGAGAATCTCTTGGAGTACAAGGTGTATTACGTCATAGATTGTTGTGATCAATACGGGGATTCCCGATTACCATATTTACGGAAACAGTGAAGATCTCATTGTTTGGATTTGAACGGGGATTTCCCCTTTGTCGCATTGGGATAATAGATGTTATTATTGACGCAGTAATGGAATGCGCAATATGAATGCATCCTTGTACATTTTAATCACCGAGCATTTCTTCATCAATAAATCAAGTGTTATTTGAAATAAAGTTGTATTTATTCATCAAGGCTTAGGGGTACTAAGCGCCTCTGAGTCTCCATTTAATCCACAATCTTGGAGAACCTGGGAGCGTATGCTCGTCGTATTGTAGCTCGCAGGGTGGCGTCGGACAGTTCCGGTGTATGGCGTAGACTCGCCGCGGAGCATGTACACGACGAGTGATGCAGCTGGCTAGCTCCCGGTCTCGGGGTTATGAATCCCATGCGACAATGCCCTGTGGGTAACAAAGAACGTGGGGAACAATCGTTCCGGTGGGGCTGTGCGACCATTGTCGCGAACATCGAACACAACAGTATCAGCCCATGAGTTTGTGTCACCGGTATTCCTGTCCATAGCAATTTCATGATCTATGGACTTACAGTATTTGATTTGGTGACCTAACTAAAATAATCTATACAACTGGAGCTTCCAGAGGTACCACACAGACTCGTATGTCCGCAGAGGTATCCCCGCAAAGGAGGCTCCTGCATACGAGATCACTAATTAACCTAATATAAGCTATTATACCTCTAAGCCGAAAGGAAAGAAAATCATCTTTTATAGTGTCGAAAAGCTATGTGCCTCACGCGGGCACTACTCCTGGTGATAGATTTGGGTGAGAAGTAGTAGCCTCGCGCGGGCCGTCGTCACTGAATCCCTGCAAGAGGTAAGTGCCTCATGTGGGCCTCCGTCACAGGAAAATGCTGCGACTGCTTAAAGCGGGAGAAAAGCATTGACAAAAAGGGCCTACTCTAATATTCAGCCAAAATGCTATAAAGAAAAGACCATACCTAGTGAAATTATGACTATAATGTTGCGTACCGTTTTACGTGAAGACGGGACGAGCGACTCCTGAAGGATTCCCACGTCACCATGTTATGTAGTTTCAAATAAGCTGAATTAGTAAGTGCCTCTTTTATTTATGCGGGCCTTCTGCTATGCCTATCCTAACATTTAGTTTTTAGAGACAAGAACTATTTTAGGCCGCAAATGGCGAGCACCTACCTAAACTTTAGATACGGCTGCCGTTTGAGAGCTGATGTCCTAAGACATCAACACTCAAGACAGCGTGCATACATGTTATTTCGCAAGACCTCCGAGCTTGGTGAGAATCCGGACCTCTTGCTCCATAACCACATAAAACGTCGCAGGACAATGGTTACTTTTTACAAAAGCAATTTTTAGGCAACTGATCTATCGTTATGGTTGGGGTAAGAGAGACGAATACCCACCGTGAATGTCCTTCCCGCGAGGGTGTGGCGACCCTAACATCTTGCCCAGACATTCTTACGGAATTCGGTGGGGATGCGTATCTCGCCAGTCACCAGGTCCTATGGAGCTAACCTTTTAACCTGATGTTAGGTTTAAACGCAAGTTGCCCAGTTATGCACTGCGGTGCGGGGGAAACTTCCTTAAAAATAAAAATAAAATAAATATAATATGTTTTCGCAGTGCTTCCTACATTGGCAAGGATAACTAACTACTAAGTATCAGAAGATACATGGGAGGTGTATGTGACACCACACCCTGGCCATCACCGCTCGGAAACCCCAATAGTTTCCCAGGGTCGGATCAGTCCATGGTGCGGATAGGGACATCCAAACAATTAAGAAGCCCTCACGTTTAGTTGCTGCGGTATCTGGATGTTAGTTAGTAAGAAATATTCTGATGAATATTTTGAACATAATGAACCTTTTCAATTTTAGCTGTGCCCCGCCCATCTCTAGCTAAGCTCCACCCACATCACGTCCGTGTTGAGATCGATCAATCTCTGAACTCTCTGACTATCAATTTCCAGAAAACTACATGTAAGCTGTTGAATATTTTGAAACTAATTTGACTGGGGCCTATGGCAGCAACAGCGCCCAGTCAAATTAGTTTCAAAATATTCAACAGAATGTTTATTAAATGGTAAAGACATACAATTCGTACACCACGTGTCAGACTATTAAGTCTTAAAGACGGATCACATCGAGTCATTCATGATTATGACGTCATCAAACACGTCACTTAGTCGAACATGATGTCATATGACGTCATATGATGGATGGATTAACATGTAAAGGTCCATTGGATGGGCAGATAAAATATTCAACAGTACGCGTTGTTTTGCTTTGGAAACATATTAAGTTATTTCTGAGATTACATTGATTATCGCTCGTGAGTGCGCGTTGCTCTCTAGTATACCTATATCATCTTATTTGTGCTTGCGTGCGTGTGCGCGTACACGTGCGCTCGGATGGGCGGGAAGGTGGTGGCAGTTAAGATTTTCAGGTAGACATGGTTTTCGGGCAGGTGGGCGGGTGGTGGGTGGGCGGGCAGGGTGGATGGGTGGGTGGGTTGGCGGGCAGGCATGTGGTCTTGTGGGTGGCTGGACGGTCAGGCTTCGCAACAGAAGAACGTGGGTGACCATACACTAGAATTCCACAACGTAGTTTCGAAAACCCCACAAATCCTGAAAATCGCGAAAACCTTTACAATATGTTAAAACGGGAGGGCGGTGGTGTGCGATCTGTGATTTTTATTGTTCGTTTGCTTTATTCATTCAGTCAACATATGGAATGTAATTTTTACCGTTTTCAATTTTCGACCTGAGTGGGGTTCGACGCCGGCAATTATGTGGTCCTTCCCCCTAGCGTTTGGGAGGCGGATGCTCTACCAAATGCTCCACCATCCAGAGGATAACAATCCTCATTCACTGAACCATCTTTCAATCACCCATCTCACAGCCACACAGATTGATCATGTACATTACAGATATTGTATTTGACATTTCTGAGATCCTTCCTGCTATATCACTAGGCACCCACATGTAAGTAGTTTTTATTATTGTCCAGCGTTAGTTCTACGAACCCTGTCATTAACGACGCACTGGCACTAGGATATAGCTCAGTCATCATCTGGAATGCAATTTTTACCTTTTTCCATTTTCAACCCGAATGGAGCTCAAAGCCAGGCAATTCTGTAACACCTACCTATCGTTTGGGAGGTGAATGCTCTAACACTGCCCCATTCTCAAGAGGATAAACATCCTGTTTCATCCGACCAGTTTTCAAGCACCGGTCTCACAACCAGATCAATTGACTGGAACTGATAGTGTACATTACAGAAATTTTTACTTTACATTTCTGCGACCCCTCCTGCTATTTCACTAGACACTCGCATGTGTGTAGTTTTTAGTATTGGCAAGCATTTGTTCTATGAACCCTGCCATTGATGATGCACTGGCACTCGGGTATAGCTCAGTCATCATCTGGAATGTAATATTTACCTTTTTTAATTTCCGAATTGAGTGCGGTTCGAAGTCAGGCAATACTGCAGCACCTTCCACTGCGCGTTTGAGAGGGGAGTGCTCTACAACTACTCCACCATCCAGAGGACAAAAATCCTCTTTCGCAGGACCTAGCTTTCAACCACCCATCTCACAACCACACGAACTGACTGGAACTGATGGCGTACAGTCCAGATATTCTTACTTTACATTTCTGAGATCCCTCCTGCTATAGCACTAGGCAATCACATGTAAGTGGGTTTTTTATTTATTGTTATCAAGCATTAGTTCTGCAAACACTGTCATTGACAACACACTGGCAGTAGGATAGGGCTCAGTGATCGTCTTAAATGTAATTTGTAACTTTTTAAATTTTCGACGTGAGTGGGGTTCGAACCTAGGCAATTCTGTGGCACCTTCTAGCTGCCATTTTGGAGACGATTGCTTTACCATTGTTCCACCACCCAGAGGACAAAAATCCTCTTTTACTTAACCATCTTTAAATCACCCGTCACACAACCACAGGAATTGACAGGAACTGATGATGTACATTCCAGATATTTTATCTTTACATATCTGAGATTAGGCTTGCGCGATTACATGATTAAATCGAAAATCACGAGTATATTTTAAATCGTGAATTTATGTGATTATGTTAAAAATTAAATAATCGGACAATCGTGAATATTTTCTATTGCATAAAATATTTCAATACCTACCTTTAAAATATTTTTAATGTGATCGATCAGGAAAAATTACATTTTGCTCAGTGAATGTATGCCCATTTGCAGGGCAAGAGAAGACTATTTTTGAAAATGTATTACTGGAATGTCTGCATCGATAATCGAACCAGGCATTCCAATGATACATTTTTAAAAATAGTCTTCTCTTGTCCGGCAAATGGACTTTTCTAAACACCGGTTTTCGTCATTGATACTCTATTGTTGTTATGTCTTGGTCTTTTGTATCCAAGCTGATTAATCGAGTAATCACGATTATTTTTTATCACACGAGCCTATCTGATATCCCTGCTGCTATATCACTAGGCACTCGCATGTATGTACTCATTGTTATTGCCAAGCATGAGCTATACAAACCCTGTCATTGACGACGCATCGGTAATAGTATATCGCTCAGTCATCATCTGGAATGTAATTTTTACCTTTTCATTTTCTTTACCTAACTGGGGTTCGTAGCCAGCCAATTCTGCGTCACCTTCCGCCTAGCTTCGGAAGGCGAGTGCTGTATCACACCTCTACCATCCAGAGGACAAGAAGCCTCTTTCATAGGATGAGCTTTCAACCACCAGTCTTACAACCACACGAACGGAGAGGAACTGATGATATACATTCCAGATATTTTGACTTTACTTGAGACCCATCCTGCTATATCACTAGGTACTCGCATGTATGCATTTTTTTAAATTATTATTGTCAAGCATTCGTTCTACGAACCCTGTCATTGACGAAGTACTGGCACCATGATATAGCTCAGTCATCATCTGGGAATGTAATTTGTACCTTTATCAATTTTCGACCTGAGTGGGTTTCAAGGCCAGGCAATTCTGCGGCACCTTTCACCTATCATCTCTGATAGTAAGGCGTGTCACTATGATAGCGAGTGCCACCATGATTGCGAGTGTCATCCCTGGCAGTGAGGCGTGTCACATGATATTGAGGATCCAGAGTCATCTCTCATAGTGAGGTATGTCTTATCAGTCAGTTTTTGCATTCTGAGTAATGCAAATTTCGGCCCTTATATATGATTACTGTCTTCTGCGGCTGTAGTAGTAGAAATATCCTACAGCTGCAATCAGTCCTTCGCTTTTGCCCATTGTGTCTTGTCCTCAGCCGAAATGCTTAGCTTCCTCAGGTCCATTCTTGACTTGAGTGTAATGAGTCCTGCTTTCTTGACGTCACCTGGTAGCACGCTTATTAGATTTATGCAATGACGTCGTCTCCTGACTTTGTATTTGCTCGGCCATTACTCGTATTGTATATTTAGTATAGAGATTATTTATCTGCCTGTATTCCCATGTACACCTATACGTACTGTTACATTTGACTATTCATCTCCACGCTTTTCGAAGAAAAGGTGGGGATTATGTAATGCGACCCGTGTCTGCGTGCGTGCGTGCGTGCGTGCGTGCGTGCGTGCGTCTGTGCATTTATCGATTGTAACACATCTCCTTCTAGACTGTTTGAGATAGAAACTTGAAACCTTGGGGATGATTATACTTAAGGGGAAGGATGTGCATGACAATTTTGGAATTTTGTTCTGACCCCGGGGGCTGGGCCCAGGGGGCGGGGGGGTCAAAAGTTCAAAATTGGCCAGTAATTATCGATTGTAATGCAACTTCTCCTAGACCATTTCAGACAGAAACTTGACACTTTGGGGATGA
This sequence comes from Chaetoderma sp. LZ-2023a, assembly GCA_034401795.1. NCBI lineage: Eukaryota > Metazoa > Mollusca > Caudofoveata > Chaetodermatida > Chaetodermatidae > Chaetoderma > Chaetoderma sp. LZ-2023a. The sequence continues at coordinate 68,943,844 of CM067365.1, forward strand.
TTGCACACATGGACAGGGATGTGCATGCCACTTTTGGAATTTTGGCATGACTCCCAGGGGCAGAGCCCTGGGGGTGGGGAATGTGGGTTCAAAATTTTTTATAAAGGTTGTCATGTCGCATATCATTTTCAATCCAATGATTAGCAGTCTACAGTACAAGGAATTATTTTAATCTTGGGTCAAACTGAGGATTGGGACGGTGTCAAAAGTTCAAAAGGGGACACAATTCGATTGTAATGCAACTCCTCCTAGACCATTTCAATAGAAACTTTAAATTTTGGGGATGATTCCACATATGGCCAGGAATGTGCATGCCACCTTTGGAATTTTGGTATGACCCCAGAGGTACGGCCCGGGGTGGGTGGGGGGTGGTGGGTGGTAAAGAATAACATTTTTCCAAAGGTGGTCATGTCTCATATCATATTCAAGCCAATGATGAGTAGACTACAGTACAAGGAATTATTTTGATCTTGGGTCAAACTAAGGGTAGGGAATGGGGTCAAAAGTGGGCACCAATCGATTGTAAAACAACTCCTCCTAGACCATTTCACATAGAAACTTGAAACTTTGGTTATGATTACACATATGGCTAGGGATGTGCATGGCCCTTTTGAAATTGTGTTATGTCCTCCAGTGGTGGGGTTCAGGGGGTGGGGACTGTGGGTAAAAAATTTAATTTATCTAAAGGTGGTATCATTTTGAAGCCCATGAGTAGTAAACCACAGTACAAGGAATTATTTTTATTTTATGTCAAACTGAGGGTAGGGCGGGGTCAAAATTGGGCACCAATCGATTGTAACTCTGCGCACTACATTTTAGATAGAAATTTGAAACATTGGGGATAATTACACATATGCCCCCCGGGTCTCATAGATTGAAATGATAATTTAAAAAATAACATGAAAACAAAATTAATTTGGCTGTTTTGGGTGTGTGCAGCGTTATTGTTGGTTGCTAGTGTGCTGATGCTAGGCATGTGCGCGCGCTGTATTGGTGCTATTCGAGGGTTGTGTGGTGGAGGTGGGTTGGGTGGAGGAGGGAGGGGTGAATTTTGTTGTGTTAAGATATAACTTCGTTTTATGTGGGGAGGAGGCTAAGTCTGTGAAATTAAATCTAGAATTAAAATTAGGCTAATATTTGTATGCCTTTCTATGTCAAATATCCCAGAGTGTCTTAGTATCTTAGATATACAAGTCCCCACGCTCGGATAGTATATTCTATATCCCTCTCCCCTCCCCCCCCCCCTCCCCCTCTCTCCCACCTCCTCCCTCCCTGCCATACCCCTCCCTCCATCTCTCTCTCTCTCTCGCTCTCCGTCCCTCCCCCTCCTCCTCTCCATCGCCCTCTCTCCCTCTCTCTCCCTCCCTCACTCCTTCACTCTCTCTCGCTCTCCCTCACTCCTTCCCTCTCTCTCGCTCTCCCTCACTCCCTCCCTCTCTCTCTCGCTCTGCCTTTTCGCCCCTATTTTAACTGTCTGACTGCTGCACGCCACCAGATAATAATTTCAATGAGTAATAACTCTGGACATGCTTAATATTTTGAAACAATTTGACTGAAAGCATTTAGTGGCTTAAGTTAAATCCCTGGAAATATATAGTCTGCAGACATTCAGCTGGCAGACAGTTAATAATGACACAAGTTCTATTATAGTGCTTTCCAGTTATACAATTTCAAATTTCTTGACCATCGGCCGTTTCATGGTACGCTGATAAAAAAAATCGTTTGCAGGCCACCAGACAGCTATGCTATGCAAAAATGTGGGCACACATCTTTAATTTCGTGAAAATTCTTGACCATTAAACGGTTAATAAATAGAAATAGTTTTATCGCTTTGGGGCGCTGTAGACTCAGGATGGGTTGCGTCCCTTTACTAAATTGGGTCTATGTTGATAAAATGCATATTCAAAGCTGAATGGTTCAAAATAAAATTGTTAAACTTTTAGAGGCTTAAATTGTGTGCCCAGATGTTATGAAACGAAATAAATCTTGACATATGATTTCATTATGTATAAATTAATATCAGTTTTTATGTTGTCAAATTGAATTAGAGGCACGAGTCCCTAATTCAAATTCACAACTAAACCTACGAAATTTACTTATATGGAATGAAATCATCATATGTTAAGATTTATTTCGTTTCATTGCACTGATATACACAACAACTTCTAAAAGTATATAATTTCAACAATTTTATTTTCAAGAATTTGTGTGTGAATATGCACCTTTAAGCATAATAATAATAATAATAATAATAATAATAATAATAATAATAATAATAATAAAAATAAATAAATAAATGAAAATGAAAAGCTGAAAACCGTGTATATTCTCCATCCCTCTCCCCCCCCCCCCCTCTCCCTCCCCCCTCCCCCCCCCCTCTCCCTCTCTCTCCCACCCCTCCCTACCCTACCCGAAAACAACGATATCATTTCTGTTTTAGCTTTAATATTTAATATAAGGCGATCTATGGAAACATTAATTGCATTTAATATTTAATATTAAATTGACAAAAGAAACCCTGATAATAAATAGCTGTATGTACGTCATATTGTTGGGGTGGAAATGTGGTTGCTTATATGATAAACGGTAGATTATATCACGGGACATTTACACGTAGTCGACCTTTCCAGTTTATCCATCCATCATATGACGTCATAATCAACTACGTGACGTGTAGGATGACGTCAAAATCAATGACGTCATGAATAACGCTGATAAGTAATTCACGAACGCGTAATTGGTGAAGGACTAAGCGTTGCTGTACGAATTGTATGTATTTACTATTTAATAACGATGCTGCTTAATATTTTGAAACTAATTTGACTGGGCGCTGTTGCTGCCATAGGCAGCAACAGCACCCAGTCAAATTAGTTTCAAAATATTCAACAGCTTAACTGTATAGTTTTCTGCAAATTGATAGTCGGGGAGATCAGGGATCGATCGATTCCAACACGAGCGAAGAGTGGGTGGAGCTTAGCTAGAGATGGGCGGGGCATAGCTAAAACTTGATAGGTCCACTATACAGTTATACTGTATAAGCGCATACTATTTATTTATTTATTTTTTTAATTGGCGAGGGGTCTAATGGCAGCTTATACACTGAAACAACGAGATGGTAAGATGATAATCTTCGGCTGGCAACTTTTATAAATCTCGGCTGGTAACTCTCGCGAGACTTCGATCTAAAGATGCGAAATATGAATAAATTAATTATAACTTCCATAGAGGGGGTCGATTTCCATCCATAACGTGCCAATTTCCAGCTAAGCTCCGCCCACTTTGGGCGCATTATTTTAACACTGAAGCCCGGAATCCCATTTTCAAGATAATTATACAGGTGAGCTGTTGAATATTTTGAAACTAATTCGACTGCAGCTCCCATCAACTACATAGGCCTACAATTCAGATACTTTCGTGACTGGCCATTGCCACTTTCATAATGGATCTATGATTGACGTATTTTGCCCATTTGTCAGATACTTGAGCGACAATTCTAATCCCTCCAGAGCTACTATTAAAAAATATTGAGCAAAAATGATACACGCAATGCGGCTAAGAATAAATCTAACGTGTTCTGCGACAACAACGAAACAGAAACAAAACGAAACAGCAATAAAACAAACAATAAATAACGAACAAAAGCAGAATTAAAAATGGAACAATCGTCCTACTTTGGTCTTGGTACTTGGATAATCGATAGAACCCAATAGCCCTTTCTCGCAGTGGTGTATTTTGGGAAAACACCTCGCCACAATGCATTGCTCATAGTACCTCTGACTGGTAACCGCACCGGGCGACGCACGCGCAGGCCCAGAAACATTGTTTCAACACATTTGAAAGCAGTTTATATGAAGAACTATGTTCATAATATTATTGAAGTCATACATCATTGGAAACTTAAGCCAATTTCCTACATATTTATGTATTAGTTCTAATATTTTAGTGAAGTTTCATTCAGTTAATTGTAATTTTTAAAATACACCCTGAAAAGTAAAATTGTGAGTGTAGGTTTAAAACCTTCCCAGATATGGGTCGGACAGGCAGATAAATCTGGGGAATATTGACGGATTTTATCTAAAGGAAGGCACGACACTTTGACTATCCGTAATCTATTCGATGAACAAAGAATTATGAGCTAAAAGTTAAAAACTTTCCGAGATATGGCACGGGCACCATATTTTTTACAAATTCTAGTCTCTTAACACTTTAACGCTAAAATTTGTTGAAGAAAATTTAAATTTTCTCATAGAAATATGTCCATTTGCGGACCAAGAGAAGATTACTTTTGAAGATTTACCACTGGAATGACTGGCTCGGTTATCGAGCCAGTCATTTCAGTGGTAAACTTTCAAAAATAGTCTTCTGTAGGTTTGCACATGGACACTTCTCAAGACTATTGCAGAAGCCGTTTTTGGCTGATGTGAGCGTTAAAAGGTTAAGAGATATTCCTCTGGTGATTAAAAGCATATATCGTCCTAAAACAAAATCATGACACGTCAATCTACTTTGCTAGAACTAAAATAACAAAGCAAACATATCTTGTTTTAAAAATACAAGTGACACTTAATTCCTTGGTAACGCAGGCTACTGGGCCAGTACTGGGCCATAGATGGACACCTTTCTAGCTTTGTCCGCCCATTTCTAGCTAGGCTCCACCCACGTTTTGCGCGTGTTGTGGCCGATTTTTACTTTGAACCCGGAATTCCCAGAATCCCAATTTTAAGGTAGCTAAACAGGTAAGCTGTTGAATATTTTGAAACTACTTTCTTTGATTGGGGCTGTTACTGTCTATGGCACAATATTCAACAGAATGTTTATTAAATTGCAAATTCATCTAATACAATTCATAAGCCTACTGTTGACGGTATTTTCCTGCTTCATGACAGAGCTATAAAACGTCATTATGATCGTGACGTTAGTCTACATGAGACGTAATTGATCAGGGCGTCATATATTTGTGACAGTCAGATCCCTTCATACCGGGCCAATGCGGCCCAGTGTTGGCCCAGTAACCCGCATTATCAGTGGCAAGTACTAGGTTTCATTACATAGTTCATGCCGCTTTATTCTCACACATTCATTCTTTCAAATTTCAATCAATCAGGAAATCAATAAATTATCAAACAAATATTTTAATTTACATATATTACAATATGAGGTAGATACAGATAGCACTAGGCTTACACGATATGCCGATATTGTCGAATATCGAGATTATGTTTGATTAATATAAGCATCAGGTTTGGTATCGTCTAGAACCACAACGAACGAGATCATTATGACCTGACATAACTTATATATTTATACCCGTATAACGCATGTTACTAGGCCGGTATTGAACCAATACCGAGCCGATGCGGCCCGGTATTGGCCCAGTACCGCCCAGCAACCTGAGTCATCGGGTCAGTATGATGATGATATCATGATAAACTCCACTACAACACTGAATATTTTACTAAATTTTATCCGCTATTACTCTTTCTAGAAATCAATATTGACCATGGTGCACATACACACCTATGTTTTCAAACCAGTTTTCACTGGTATTTCAAATTGTGGATTCTATCATTGATAAACACGCCATCTTTCCCTGGTAACATTTTGAAAGTCTATTCAACAGAAATACTGCCACAAGTTCGTTTAATGCCCTATATCAAATAGCATCTATAGATCCTGTAGATGTGGTGATTTACGCCATAGACCTTTCTCTGTTCGTGCAATTTGTGATCTTGAATCTCATTGGGTAACAGTATATTTGCAATATCCAATGGTATGTACTACTTTCTTTTTCAAACAGAAAGTTTCTCACCAATGGACCTTTCCAAGTTTATCCATCCATCAAACAACTACGCGACGTGTAGGATGACGTCATAACCATGACGTAATGAATGACTTGATATAGTTCGTCTGTAACGCTTGAAAGGTTGTACGAATTGTGTGTCTTTACCATTTAATAAACATTCTGTTGAATATTTTGAAACTAAATCGACTGGACGCTGTTGCTGCCATAGACAGCAACAGCGCCCAGTCAAATGAGTTTCAAAATATGTAACATCTTACCTGTATGGGCTTGTTAAGTATGACGCCACTGCGCGTGATTCGCAACCCGGAGGTGTATATTTTGCTTTATTACATCATAAGTACGTGTTTATGACGTCATCAATTGTTGTTAAACAAAAACATTGTTTTGTGTGTTTAACAATCGAGCAGAACCCTGAAATACGTCATCACGTATTGTGTTCTGGAAATTGCTAGTCAGGGAGTTCAAAGATCGATCGATCCCAACACAGACGAGGTGTGGGTGGAGCTTAGAAAGAGATGGGCGGGGCATAGGTAAACTGGAAAGATCCATTCCCAGAAAAGAAACAAATGCAGACAGTAGCGAGCGTGATGAATATTTGAAACCCTGGAATTTTTAATCATGTTGGCGTCTTTGTAGTGTTAGACATTGATCACAATATTATATGACATCATTGTTTATGACGTCATATACTTGAGTGACAGATTGATGTCTCCTACATCTTAGCACAAACGTAACGAAATACACAATTATGCAATATCTTATATAACCCGATGCATTATTGTTAGATCACATATTTCCACCAGCCGACTCGTAGGCTACACGATGGAACCTTTTTATGACGAAGCCGGCCCAAACCGGACTCTGCAGTGATCTTGAGGAATGTCCATTTTGCAGGACAAGTGAAGACTATTTTTGAAAATTTACTACTGGAATGACTGGCTCGGTAACCGAGCCAGCCATTCCTGTAGCAAATTTTCAAGAAATAGTCTTCAGTTGGCCTACAAATGGACATTCAATAAGCAAATAATTTTTTTGACAAAGTTTAGATATTAAAATGGTTAACTAGAATAGTTTTACTTACATGACTAGTAATAACTCCAAGAAATAATGGGATCAATTTCTAGCTATTTCCCCTAAATTTAGAAACCTGATTTCACAGAATCTAAATTTCAACTGTAAACTGTTGAATACTCTGAAACTAATTTGACTGAGACTGTTCCTGCCTATGTCCTATGGCGGCAGTAGCAGCAACAACAGCAGCTTCGTGTCAAATTAGTTTCAAAATACCCAATAGAATGTTTATTAAATTCTCAATTCGTACACCTTTGTGACCAACATTTGATCTTTTGTAACGGATCTATGTACGTCATCTTGACTGCGACGTCAGCTAATATTATGTGACATCATTGATTATGACGTCATATACTTGAGTGACAGATCGAATTCCACTATTATCATAAATATATATACACACAATACGTAACTTCTTCACAATTGGCGTCCTTCTACCGCAACAAAAGCACTATCAAAAAACTTATTATCCATTGTAATAGACACAGATGTATAGAACTAGACTGAGCACTGTTGAGTAATGATGATAGGTCTCTTGCTGATTCGTGGCTATGAGGGACCGCTTCGTTACAATAAGAGAAGTCGCAACAAGACGTACACACCTGAAAACGTAAAACAAAGCGTAAGTATAGCAAGACTAATCAGACTGTTACACAGACTCCACTTCGTAGACCTGATAGTCGGGACCCAGTCCATCTCCGTAGTGTGAGTGTAAACGTGCGAGATGATGTCGTGTAACTAGCGACTATAAAACAGGATTTAAGCAATCTCGTGTCAACTTAACCATTTAATGGTAAACCTGGCCAAAGCAGCCTCTTCAGTGGTGTTGAGGAATGCCCGTCTGCAGGCCAAAAGAAGACTTTTTTAATTTACTACTGGAATGTGATAAATTTTCAAAAATAGTCTCCTCTTGGCCTGCAAATGGATACTGATTAGGCATAAATTTGAATTTTCTTGACCATATAATGTTCAAACAGCCTTCATTTGCAGGACAACTGAAAGACTTTTGTAAATTCCACTGGAAAAAAGAATTGTCTTCTCTTGGCCTGCAAATGGATTGCATTCAATGAGCAACACTTTCTTCTTTTTTACAAATCTTGACCGTCAATTGGTTAATTAATAGACCTATAAAAGTGGTATATTGAGCGGCAATTTCAGCTTTGGAGTCCTACATTTTGGCTCGGGACCACCAAATTTCAGCGTAAGGGGTCCAATGGACCCCCAAAATCCAGGTGCCATGAGGAACACTGTTGAGTGCTTTGAGACGCTGTTGGAACAAGAGGGCGTAAAGGTAAAGACAAACTTAGGCTGTCTTCTCACTAGCGACTTAGGCCGTCTTCTCACTAGAGCCTTAGGCCGTCTTCTCACTAGAGCCTTAGGACGTCTTCTCACTACAGACTTAACCCGGCGTAACGTCATACTGAAGTATGGCGTTATTTTACAATTAACTCTCTAGTGAGAACACGGCATAAGACGACTACGTAACTTTGCTCTGTGACTGTAACCACGCCTTCCTTAAATAACATTTCAACTTGTCTATCGTGAATACCTGATTTTTTGGAGCCAAAAGCTGATGGTTCTTTAAGGCAGGTGGTTGTATGATAACCTGCGTTTTGAAACCACCATCTTATGGCCCAACACAGCTCTTTCACAGTTTAGCAAACAACTACTACTACTACTACTACTACTACTACTACTACTACTACTACTACTACTACTACTGCTGCTGCTGCTGCTGCTGCTGCTGCTTCTGCTGCTGCTGCTACTGCTACTGCTATTGCTACTGCTGTTGCTACTAGAATTAGGCGAGCATAGCTAGGAATAGACACCTCTATTAGCGCAGCAACCATGTATTCTTTGTTTTACGCGTTCATAGGGGCCTATGCCACCATACTCTATTGGTTATAACACTGTAAATTTTGGTTGCATCGTCCTTTAACTTCATGTAATGGACGTTTTCAGATTTAGCTATGCCACGCCCATCTCTATGTAAGCTCTACACACACCACGTCCATGTTGGGATCGAACAATCTCTGAACTCCCTGACTATCAATTTCCAGAAAACGATGCATGTAAGCTGTTGAATATTTTGAAACCAATATAACTGGGTGCTGTTGCTGCCTATGGCTGCAACAGCGCCCAGTCAAATTAGTTTCAAAATATTCGACAAAATGTTTATTAAATAGTAAAGACATACAATTCGTACACCGTGTTGGACTATTAAGCTTTAAAGACGGACTATATCGAATCATTCATGACGTAAAGATTATCACGTCATCATACACGTCACTTAGTTAATTATGACGCCATATGACGTCAGATGATCGATGGATAAACTGGAAAAGTGAATTGATGTCACGTTTATATAAGCCCATGATAAGAGATATTTACGCCTACCTTTATGCCATCATCGCGAATGTGACAGCCAACCTCCTGACTGCTGCACTCAACTGCGCGTGCGCATCTTTTAGTCACCAACACACTGCTTCCGGTCGACATTTTGATCACGTGTATGCTTTGGCACACTGTGTGTTCTGTAAATCAGGGGATTAACAAATAGTCAAGACTGAAGAAAAAGAATAATGTGCTTGCTCTATAAGGTATATATGATGTTGTTAGTGTTAGACCTGAGTGACAGATCGGATCCCTCCAATTTCAAAACTAACATCATATTATCTAGTGTCATGATAAATGACGTCACTAGTTAGCTGCCGTCGCAATCAAACTGGTGGAGATCCGTCACTAAGTCTGACACTAGAGGCGCGCGATTTTTCGGTATTTCGATATACCACGATTCGATCCACGATCACGATATTTAACGATGCTAAACTGCGAAAATCGAAGAATGGCCAAAGATATACGGTGATATGTTGAATATTTTGAAATTGCTTTGACTGAAAGATGTTGCTGCCTAAGGCAGCAACAGCTTCCAGACAAAGTAATTACAAAATATTCAACAGCTTTAAGCTGATTTTCATTGACACTATATTACCAATTTGTAAAAGTGTGCTTTCCCATGTTAAACAATCACCACTATTGCTCCGAACATTGTGACATAAGGGGCCACGATATATGTTTTTGGCAATTTATAATTTAATAAATATGCTATTGAATATTTTGAAACTAACTTTATTAGGAGCTCTTGTTGTTTATGAAATCGAGAAAACAAGGCTGATTTGATTCAGTGTTTAGAAAACAACATTTACAAGTCTGTACGCGTGGCTGTTCTTTGTCCCCAGACAATACTAGAGAATAGTCCATTCATTTTATTACAAGATTGGACCCACTATTACACACATTGGGAACATGATGTATTTTAACTGTTTCATACACAGACATGTTAAAAAGTCCTCAAATTTGTTTGTTCTTTCCACCATTATAGTTTAATTAGGTTATGACCACGCCCAATAGCTACGCCAGTACATTTCTAGATTGTGTCGTGCCAGTTCAAAAAGGGCTGCCATCCTTAAATTTGTATAAAGATTATAATCACATCAATATTTAACACTCACATCAGGCAAAAAATGGCTCCTGCAAGGCTCTTGAGAAATACCCATTTGCAGATCAAGTAGGCTTGCCAGATTATATGATTAAATCGAAAATCGCGATAATTTTTAACCGTGATTTAATCCGATTAAATCAAATAATCGTAAATAATTTGAACTCTGTAAGATATTCTCTAACATACTGTTAAAATTGAACTGAATAAAACGTATGTAATCCGTTTACACATTTATTCATTGTTATTTTAAGCGAGTCAGTAAATTCAGTGGTAAATTTTCAAAAATAGTCTTCTCTTGGTCTGCAAATGGACATTTTCTATGCTGAAATTTTCTTGAAGAAATTCTAGCGAAGTAACTATCTCTTGAACTATGGGGCAGGTTAAGGATATATGTTATTTTACACTTAATATAATGTAGGGCCTATAGAAGCACATAAGATCAACCATTTCTTTGATTTGATTACTCACTCCGTTACCACAGTTCCCTAAGTCATCATCATGACGCTCCACCATAAATTGAGGCATGCAAATTATCGATCAATAATATGCCGCCATAGTCAACAACGTCACGTGTATGATGACGTCATAATAAATCGTCACGAATGACGTAATTTTGTCCGTCATAGCCGCTTAATAGTCTTTCAAGTTGTACGAAGTGTGTCTTTACTAGTAAATAAACATGCTGTTGAATATTTTGAAACTAATTTGATTGTACGCGATATTGCCTACCCTGTGACGATAACGATATTAAAGAAAATATCGCGATATCACGAAATATCGTGGTTGACCCACATTGTCATACTCTTACCTTCTGGACACAGCCGGTCCGGTGCCCAGTCATTACAAGCATCATTACTCGTCATGTTTCCACACGTCCAACAGGTTATGGCTGTGGAGAGATTATCGTAAATACAGCAAGTCTTGAATATTAGATTAAAGCGACACCAATCACACTTCAAATGTTGTATTGAACATGGAGGATTCCAATTTATCCATCAGTCATATGACGTCATAGCAACTACGTGTCGGTTAGGATGACGTCATATTACGTTACGAATTGTGTAGATAAGTTCGTCACGAACACTTAATTCACATTTCCAGAGTAACCACCCATCATATGACGTTATAATTAACTATATGAAGTGTAGAATGACATCACAATCAGTGACGTCATGAATGATGTCGATAAGTACGTTACGAACGCGTATTTGAAGACGGTCTATGCGTTGATGTACAAATTGTATGCCTTTACATTTAATAAGTATTCTGTTGAATATTTTGAAACTAATTTGAAAGGGCAATGTTGCTGCCATAGGCAGCAACAGCACCCAGTCAAATTAATTATAAAATATTCAACAGCTTCCCTGTATAGTTTTTTTAGGAAATTGATAGCTAGGGCATTCGGGGATCGATCAATCCCAACACGGCGAGGTGTGGGTGGAGCTTAGCTAGAGATGGGCGGTGCATAGCTAAACATGGAAAGGTCCATTGATGACGGACTACGGGTTAATTGTTGTACGAATTGTAAGCTGTTGAATATTTTGAAACTGCTTTTTACTGTATGCTGTTGCTGTTACCAAGTCAAGCTAGTTTCAAAATATTAAACAGAATGTTTATTAAATTGGAAAAACAGACTATACGTTTCGTGTTTTGCGGCGTCATTTGATATATAACAGTACTTAATTTCCATTACAGACATCAATTATGATTGTGACGTTAGCCTACATGTGACGTAATTGATTGTGACGTCATATCCGTCATCAAATTGACTTTAGAGATCTAGGAACATTTAATCTAACGACATGATAAAATGCTGAAATGGCATGCGTGGTTTATAATGTGACATATTCTAACGGATAGTAGTATACCTTCAGCTATGGTGATCGTTTGAGAAACCGTGTACAGTCGAACCTCTGATACCAAGACACTAAATATCGCCACGAGCAACCATAATGATGTATCCATAGCAGCCGTATTTATACCGATAACGGTATTTTGGTGCGCGTTGCTTTGAAGCCGTACACGCAGTTACCTCCACATTCCACCCTGTTCAAGTAAATTTAGAGAAAACATTAAAATCGAAATAAAGATATAGAAAACAATGTTACCCTGGAATAGAACGCACAACCGGAGGCAGCGCCAATCATCATAACCCATAACCTCTTCCACCCGTGGGTTCTATTCCCCCCCCCCCCCCCGTATTTCGTATTTCGTATTTTCTTTATTACACTCAGGCCGTGACAACGGCATATGAGGATTATTTGTACATTGACAATGGCGATAGAAATACAATATTATTATTATTATTATTATTATTATTATTATTATTATTATTATTATTATTATACCATCTCCGCCGCGCTGCCGAAGAGGGCTACGACAGTGGGATCGCTTACATAATAATGATAACAACAATAATCAATTTATTATTCTATTTTGGGCCACTTGCCCCTGCATTGTTTCAGGCAGTATTAAAGGAGAACTAACTTCATATAATAGTTGTTCAGCTGATCTAACACGTCATTCGTAAACTATAATATAATATTAAGCTTATTATCATGCCGCTAAAGAAAGCTATTCAGGCTTGAGTGGTTTAAACGTTGGTACATTTCCAAAGCCTATGGTGGCTGTCATGCCTTACTTTTCAACCAATCAGAAGGAAAAACTAGCGTATCTGCCTTGGTCAATACGCTCAGTCATAGCGGAGTCACATATAATTTGGCAATGTGATATAAAAACAATCATACAAGTAAGCTGATGACTATTCTGAGACCAATTTGACTTGCCCTGTAGGTGGGGCTTAGAATACACCTTCCGTATCCTCTGCGTGTCGTAAGAGGCGACTAAAGGAGGTAAGGGCGAGGTAACCCTGACAGAAACCTCGAGTGCTGAAGACGGAGGTTCCAGGCGCACGGCGCACTCTAATAAACCATGGATCCACGCACTTAACGCTTATGATCATGTCGATAGTCACTTACAGGACTGGCGGTATGATCAGCGAACGAAAAGAAGAAGAAGAAGACCAATTTGACCGGAAGCCGTTACTGCCATAGGCAATGACAACTTCCAATCAAATTATCCCCAGAACATTCACCAAGATGATTTGCATAATAAAGAATGTAATGCATTGCCACTTACATGACACCATACACTATCGCTTGACTAAACAAAATCACGGTGCTCACGTCAATGCTAAATACCGTAATACCACGAATTCCTCATATTCGTGGCAAGAACACAACGTAATCTCAAAAGCTAGTATAAAATGATGTTTATCTTTCTATAACTTGTTATTCCATTTATCCGTGGCCATTTAACACTTTAAACTGTTTACGGTAATATCAATTTTCTCATAGCCCATTTGTGGACAGGGAGAGGATCATTATTCTAGGGTTGACCACTGAACTGCCAGTCATTCCAGGGGTGAATTTCCGGGAATGGTCTTGTCTTGGTCTGAGAGTGGATGTTTTCAAGACCATTGCAGAAGCTGGTTTGGTAGGCTTGATTGTTGAACGATTAAAATGTAATATATTATTATTCCAATCCGCCACCTTGATGCATTTATAGTATTGTATGTGTATGTGTATGGGAGACACGGTTAAAAGACACATGTCCTATCGTGCTCCCATTTGAACAAAAATTAATTCTGTTTAAGCCAAAACACAGTTGACAGTGCTTTAACCCTTTAATGACTAAATTTGTTAAAAATAATTAAAATATTTGTTCATTGAATGACAAATTGGAGGCTAGGAGACCACTATTTTTGAAAATTGACCACTGGAATGACTGCCTCGGTTATCGAGCCAGTCATTCTAGTGGGAAATTTTCAAAAATAGTCTTCTCTTGGCCTGCAAATGGACATTCGAGAAGACAACTACAGAGGCCGGTTTGGGCCGGCTTGGTCCTGAAAGGGTTAATGTAGAACGTTTTCAGAAAGTTTGTTACGAAATATCGTTTCTGAAACACTGACGGGTACGCGCCCTCCAGATATCAGCTTTGATTTTAATATTTTGAAACTAATTTGACTTGGGGCTGTTGCTGCCCATGGACTATTAGCATTTTCCTGACGGAGACACATACCATTTTGATTGTGACGTTAACAAACATATGACGTATTTGATTATGATGTCAGATACTTGGATTACAGAGCGGATCAATCTATTTCTACGCCAATAAGGACCATCACTTCGTAACGAGATGTTTCCTATCTTTTGCTTCAAGACTCGTTACGTCCCCGCGAGGAAATAAACGATATTTCCAAGATTAGCACACTATTCTATTTTTTCCCAGAAGAACTAAGTGACGTTGTTTTAGAGTCTTAGTATAGCGCTGTCCAATATTGTAGTCCTGCATTTCTTGGGCTCGGAAACAAAACACAATACAAAATAAAAATCGAACGAATAACTAAACAATAACACAGACTAAACAAAGACATGAGAAAATCTTATAGCTATAGAATTATTGGGTTTTTTCTTTTTTTGTTTAGTTTTTTGTTTCGTTTTTATTTTAGACTTTGCCTTCGCGTTTGTTTCACTCTTGTTTTGTTTCTCGTCCCAGGAAATGTTAAATTTATATTTTGCATTGTACGCGACAAAAACGTGACAGTAAAGACAGGCTTCATAACAACGTCTCTGCATCGAAAGTTGCCATATGATTTAACTCTTTAACACTCATATCAGCCGAAAACGGCTTCTGCAGTGGTCTTAAAAAATGTCCATTTGAAGACCAAAAGAAGAATATTTTGCGAATTTACCACTGGAATGACTGGCTCGATAACCGAGCCAGTCATTCCAGTGGTAAATTTACAAAAATAGTTTTCTCTTGATCTGCAAATGGACATTTTTATGACAAAATTGAAATTTTCTTGAATAAATTCGAGGGTTGAAGGGTTAAACATTATATGTTCCTACTAAACACAGCGTCCGAAGCCAAGTTTCTGAGACTTGAAACCAAAATTACACAACAAAGTTGCAGAAATATGTTGGTGCACACCAGACTTTAAAGAGCATCGATTCTCAGCTGATTTAATGGATGTATCTGATCTTCCACTCAGGTATCTGACGTCATTAGAAATCACGTTCACGTCACAATTAAAATTGATGTAGGCTATCTCCGTCACGAAAATCGCAACGTCCGTCACTAAAAGTGTACCTCATTGATCAATTTACAATTGAACAAATTACGTTGAACATTTTCTGAAACTAATCAGACACGAATTTGTTGCTGCCATTGGGCAATGTCGAATAAAATCAGTTTCAAAATATTCCACTTAGTTCTACTTGTGTACTTATCCTAACATCGGGATTCCGCGAATTCAGGGTGCAATGATATTCTCTTAGACGATATCGCGATATGTAAATATATCGTATGTTCCGATATAGTAACTGGTGAATATTCTTAAATTAGGGTCACCTAGATCTTTAGCGTTTGAACCATTCGCGTTTAAATAGACACGATGGATACTTTTCGAAAAAAACAAGATGGTCACCAAAACAAATGAAAATCAAAGACGGCCGCCGAAAACTTGACCCATCAAAATTCTCGTGAGGAGTCTTGAGGCGTATCACCACAAGATTATTACGTAGTTTCGTCGAAATCGGGCTATTGATATTGGAGTAGTGTTTTGAAGAATTTCTGGATAATTTTTGGAAAATCCAAGATGGCCACCGGAAATATTGACTAATCAAAATATTGAATAAAATTCGGGAGACCTCTGGAGATTGAAGCCAGTGTAAGCTAAGATCCTTAGTGTCCTTCAAGTAATATTTGGTTGAAATCATTCTAACCGTTACGGAGGAGATGCGATTTGATAGAGGGAAGACGGACGGACGGACGGATGACGAACGACAGACGACGGATGGCCGCCATGGCCGCCATGGCCCCTCGGGCTAACTGAGCTAATAATCAACACGTGGCCATAAATTGCTCGAGATTCATGGCTTGCACTACACTCAGAATTTATTTACCCATTTAGACATTATTATTGCGATGCCATCGAAATCACATAGCAATCTGCGACATAAATGTCAAACTGTTATACACTAATTATTATTATTATACTTCTTATATACAGTACAGCTCTGAAATAACTTGCTTCAAAAACAAAATAAAACTTACTGTTGAATTTTTTGAACATAATTGGATTGGATTAGGCAGCAATGTCTTCCACTTATATTCAAAATATTCAACAAAACATTTCTTATATTGCGTTAGAAATTGTGCTAACTGACATGTTTCTGTTTTTGTGCTGGAAACATTATAAGTTGTCTCTGAGCTGTGCTGTAGGTGTCTATACGCACGTCCAATGTAGCACAGGATTAAAACACACTCGTTGTTTCTGTTCCGATAATAATTGCTCAAAACATATACCGCTTTACATCAACGTGAAAATGTATCTACTGATAACTTTATTCAGGGGTGGTGGAGGGGGTGGTTGGCGTAAATATGGAATTCCAGGCTTTGCGATTACCCCCCCCCCCCCCTCACCCCACCCACCCACCCCCACCAAGCAGCAACAGCTTCAAGTTAAATTACTTTCAAAATAATCAACAAAATAATCAACAAAATATTCACATCGTAAAGAATGCTGTAAGGGTTAAAACGTTAGGAAATATTATGCTGAATATTTTGAAACTAAGCTGGAAGCTGTTGCTTTCGGTTGCATTCGTTAGTTTCAAAATAGGCCTACTCAACAGTCTATCTGTATTGTATGTTTTAGATTGAGATACTGAGATTGTAGGATGCACAGGGTCATAGCCCGGTACAATGGACGCGAAAATGAGAGCTTTGTTGAACAAATACGGACTTATTATGGGTGGAAAATAACGTATTGGGGAATTTCCCTAATGCGCGGAGATAACCGAAATTCCTCGAATTGTTTGCTCAACGAAATAGAGGAATTAGTGAAAGCAATTTGGCATTTTTTGGGGGGGGCACAAAACATGTCATATTGTTATAATTACGTCGCTCTGTAGAGAATATTGCATTTGCGTATGTCTGTTTGTCTGTCCCTAACTTCTAGAAACAACTTGATACAACTCAAAAAAATTAAAATTTTAGTATTTGAATGGCTGCACCATTAAACCCCTGTTTGGGCTTGGTAAGAAGAAAATTCTCTCCATCTGAAATCCCCTCCACCCCCTCTCGAAGGATTCGCCGCGTAATACTGTCATTAACTTTCTCGAGAACAATGTGATGTTTGGAGTGAGCTACATTTCGCCGTATCTAATCTATCAGTCTCTCTCTCTCTCTCTCTCTCTCTCTCTCTCTCTCTCTCCCCACCCCTCCCTCCCTCCCGTCTCTCTCCCCCACCCATCCCGCCTCTCCCCCCCCCCCTTCCTCCATCCCTCCCTCCCTACCTCACTCCATCCTCTCTCTCTCTCTCTCTCTCTCTCTCTCTCTCTCTCTCTCTCTCTCTCTCTCCCTCCCTCCATCTCTCTCTCTCTCTCTCTCTCTCTCTCTCTCTCTCACCCCTCCCTCTCACCCCTCCCTCTCGCCTCTCTCTCTCTCTCTCTCTCTCTCTCTCTCTCTCTCTCTCTCTCTCTCATTTTCTCTATTTTTCTCATTCTCCCCCTCGCTCCCCTCCTCTTCCTCCCAGTCTCCTCCCTCCACCTCCCTCACTCCCCCCCCCCCAACACCCCCCCCCCCCTCTCCCTCCCCCTCTCTCTCAATACTCCAGCCAAATGTAATACATTACCCGGTAGCTCGTACTGATAGCAATAATGTTGTAATCATTACGATCCAGACACTATCTCCATAATGCATGATAAGGTACTGATACTACACTTAAATATAGCACGCACTAAATCTTCTTTCAGTCAGCTAAAAGGTGAGTAAAAAATAACGTTATATTCTTCTGAACACTTTATACAGTACCTGCTTGCTGTCTAACGTAAACGATTAATCCTACAGTGTACTGTAAAAAAAGAAAATTTGCCATCTTCAAAATATTTTAACTCATTTCCTCTTAGAAACGCATACTCTCTAGTGTAACTACACTATGTATGCTGAATCTTTTGAAATGAATTCGACTGCAAATCGTTGCTACTGTAGGTAGCAACGATTTAAAGTTGAGTTCATTTCGAAATATTCAAGTTTTCTTTATTTAGCCTGTATAGAACTCTTTTGATATCGATACAGAGTTTGACAGAGGAAGAGTGGTTTAAAATAAATTATACCATGCACCACATCAACCGTACAGAGGAGACAGTACCTTTAACACGAACGCGGTATTAACGAAAATACAAAATTGTGAATTCTTGACGGTTTTCGTTTTTCTTTCACTTGTCTGGTGTGAGATCTTTATTTCGGGGTGATTATTTATATACCGATCAACTGTTTAAATATTTTCCCAATCTTTTGGGCAAATATTCTTTAATGGATTTGCTAAACTTGTATGCAACAGCAACGATGGCGGTGGTGGTGGTGATGGTGGCGGTGGTGGCGGCGGTGGCGGTGATAGTGGTAGTGGGGGTGACGGCGGTGGCGGCGGCGACGGCGGCAGCGGTGGCGGTGGCTGTGATGGTCGTGGTGGTGGTAGTGGTTGTGGTGGTGGTTGTGGTTGTGGTTGTGGTGGTGGTGGTGGTGGTGGTGGTGGTGGTGGTGGTGGTGGTGATGGGCGTGATGGTAGTGGTGGTGGTGGTGGTGGTGGTGGTGGTGGTGGTGGTAGCAGTGATGCTGATGATGCTGATGATGCTGATGATTGTGGTGGTGGTGGTGGTGGTGGTGGTGGTGGTGGTGGTGGTGGTGGTGGTGGTGGTGGTGGTGGTGGTGGTGGTGGTGGTTGTTGTGGTTGTGGTAGAGGTGGTGGTGGTGATGATGCCGGGTGGTGGTGGTGGTAGTGGTTGTGGTTGTGGTTGTGGTTGTGGTTGTGGTTGTGGTTGTGGTTGTGGTGTTGGTGTTGGTGTTGGCGGTTGCGGTGGTGGCGGGGACGGTGGTGGCGGGGACGGTGGTGGCGGTGGTGGTGGCGGTGGCGGCGGCGGTGTTGGTAGGGGTGGACAATTTGGATAAAAATAAATAAGCAACCACTTACCTACAAACCCCCGCCCCTGGCACACACACACTCCGTTGTCACCTAAGCCAAGACGCTTATTATAATTAGAAATCCTCCAATTTTATCGTGGCGCGCCAACACGTTAGACAAATACGGTAATAGGAAATGAATGCGTCCATGAGATTACAGAAATTCTGTTGAGTAACTGCTTAGTGGCAGTGCAACAACTATCAGCAAAATTGTTTTGTAAATGGTACATAAGTTTCAGTTAAAATACAGAATTTGACAGGTAGAGCGTTAGACATAAAAGCAGATATAGGCTTACTAAAAAATTCCACGCCAATTAGTACTGCTTATTTTAGACAAAGCTCTACCATAGACCGACCGAGTCTCGAGACACCATTTCGTTTGGATTAACTTCTTTCTAATAAGTAGTAATGACTCAAAGTTTACAAACATTCGCTAAATTAGCATTACATCATCAAAGTAAATTTAGTCGTAAACGTAAAAGCGCCTAGAATTAGAGGTACTTGTTTGTCGAGCGTAATTACTTAACTGTTAGGAAGACCGTCACTATTTTGTTAATCTGTTGCAATAAAAACAACGCAAATGTTTAAAAACGCACTCAAGATTGTTTGGATATACGTTGTGTAAGTACCCTGCTTTCTGAAGTGTCTTCGGGACGGAGCGCGATGTGGGGACGCCATTGTTAGATACATTAACACTTGCATCCTGAAGTCGGCCAAATCATCCTCTGCAGTGGTTTTGAGAAATGTCCATTTGCAAGCCAAGAGAAGACTATTTTTGGAAATTTATCACTAGAATGACTGGCTCGATAATCGAGCCAGCCATTCCAGGGGTAAAGTTTCAAAAATAGTCTTCTCTTGGCCTGCACATGACATTCAATAAGCAAATGTTTTGGGTTTTTTAATGATTTTGTTATTAGAGGGATAATTGCGCTTAACAGAAAAATTATCACGGCGCGTCCCTTCCCACACCCCACCCACCCCACCCGCGCACACCCCACCCACCACCCCAACCCACCCCTCCCCATAATAATCCTGTCTGTCCCACATAGTAGGGCCTAATCATGCATACCTTTATTTCAAAAGAGGATAGGTTTCCTTATACTGTTACTCTTATTAAATAACATGCCTATTTGTAAAAAAAACCCGGAGAAATTTTGTTTACGATAGGCTATAATAAACCCTGCATATAATTATATAACTACCTGATCCATGTTGACACGACACGGAGTATCTCCAAGAAAAAAAGGCTCCTGATAATGCATGTGACGGGAGACCGGTATTTGGCCAATACGACTCAGTATTGGAACAGTACCGGCCCTGTAACAGGCGTTGCGTGGTGTTTCTGTCGTCGTCGTAGCAGTAGCAGTAGCAGTAGCAGTAGCAGTAGCAGTAGCAGTAGCAGTTTGCTTTGAAACCTGAGTTCGCAGTCTCCCAATGTCAAGGTAACTATAGGTCAGCCGATGAATATTTTAAAACTAATTTGACGGGGAGCTGTCGCTGCCTATATTCAACATAATTGCAGTCATTTAATCTGTGACGTATTAATCATGACATCAGAACGTCGGTTCGGATCGCCGTAAAGGTCATGTTAGTATCCAGCCACACAGTCCCTTATCTTAGTATCAGTTGATCCATGCCAGCCAAATGTGTGACAAAATAACGTGAATGATCATTCGATTTAATTACGTGGAAACTTCATAATTTCTTCTTAATGGCGGACACCTGCCTCTTTGATATTTTACGACTTACCCACGCAAAATGCCATAAAATAACCTGTTAGCTTTTGCTTTTTTTTATAAGAACTAAAATATATCAGACATTTTTAATCATCTGCACGCACGCGCGGGTGAGCGGTTATGAAGCCATATACACGCTTTGATATACGTTTGAACTCGCTGATCTGTCCGTCGGTTGAATAATTTTTCTATCAGATTAAATTCGTACAGCTTCTAACTGATCTATCGACTATCAAAAATACTTTTAACCATTTGAACCGTAAACCATTTGACACTCAAATTTGTTCATAGAAAATACCCATTTGCAGGCCAATCGAAGACTGTTTTTGAAGATTTACCACTAGAATGACTGGCTCGGTTATCGAGCCAGTCATTTCAGTGATAAACATCCAAAATAGTTTCCCCTTGGTCTGCAAATGGACATTTCCAAGACCACTACAGAAGCCGTTTTTAACCGGTATGATGATTAAAGGGTTAAGGGGCACATACGAAAATTCCTCTAGAAGGCAATAACTATTATGGTGATTATTTTGAAACTAATTTGACTGTGAGCTGTTGCTGCTTATACCTGCCTATGACAGCAGAAACTTTCTGTCAAATTAGTTTCAACCATATATTTGGATATATTGGCTAGATGGCTCATGCGCACGCCCTCACTATGTGACTAGTTGTCACGATCGCCGGTGACGTGAGTTTAGTAACTCGTAATTCACCTTTCCAGAGTATCCGTCTATCATCTGACGTCATATCACGTCATAATCAGCTAAGTGGCGTGTAGGATGACGTCCTAATCATTACGTCATAAATTCTGTTTCTCCCGTCTTTAACTGTTAATGGTCCGACACGTTGTGCGAATTGTATGTCTCTACTATTTAATAAACATGCTGTTGAATATTTTGAAACTAATTTGACTGGGTGCTGTTGCTGCCATAGGCAGCAACAGCACCCAGTCAAATGAGGTTCAAAATATTCAACAGCTTACTTGTATAGTTTTCTGGAAATTGATAGACAGGGAGTTCAGAGATCGATCGATCCCAACACGAGCTCGGTATGGGTGGGGCTTAGATAGCGATGGGCGGGGCATAGCTAAAACTGGAAATTGCATTGGCTATATTAACCTGCCGCTTTATTCGACTATATATAATAGGTTTAGGAACAAATTAAAAACATTATTTTGGAGACTACACCGTCCGGTGAGAAAATACTGAACTATGAAATGCCGCTTTTGAGAGGGTCATGCGCTATCTAGCGCGTATATACTAAATCTATGGTGTCAACGCATTCACCAGCTCAGGGGTCCACATGTACTGTATAGTTACAGTGAAATTGCGATTCCTGTACACCAGATTTCAGAGGTAAATGATCAATAATTATATAACGCACATATTTATTATTGACAAGCCAACCGAATAAGACGTCCATGCGAATGTCAATTCGCTCCCACATTCTAGCCAATATTTGATTATAAAATAACGCTTAAAACCACGCTTAGAATGTATCGAGGCGAACGAGATTTGTAATATTACCCTGATATCCTTTTGCGACGAAGAATAGGAAACGTGTTCAATAAATTTGGACAATTAATCCGTACAAAATCGGGCGGAAGAATAACATAAATTAGTCGTTGATTATGTTTGAAGATAAGCATAGCTTCGATAAGCTATATGATGCGTGTTTGATATTTTGAAAATAAATTTGACGAATATCCTTCGATCATTTAAGATGTCTATTAAGGAATTTACTATTGCTTGTTCCTAATAGGCCTAGATACTTAATTTCCTAGAGTCGGAAAAATACTTAAAATAAATGATATCTAAGGGCCATTTACTAAACATTTTATTCGAAACTTTCACAAAATTTGACTCAAAAGTACTCAAGTAAATGGTATCTGGGTGTCATTTACTAGTTTTTCTTCAAAATTTTCTCAAAATTGGTAAAAAAACTTGAGTGAATGGTATCTGGGTAGGGTGAGGTGTGAATGAGTGGGTGGGTGGGTGGGTGGGTTGTGGGGGGGGGGGGGGAGGCGTAGCGGGCGCGAATTTACTAAAACTTTTCAGTCCAGTTAACTTCTATAACTATTAGGAGGTAGGGACTAGTAAATAATTTAATAGACATTCAATAGAGGAATCCAGTCACCCAGTCAATCATATGACGTCATGAATAACGCGATTTAGTCCGTCATAAATGCTATACGAATTGTATGGCTTTACTATTTAATAAACATTATGTTGAATATTTTGAAACTAATTTGACTGGACGCTGTTGCTGCCATCTAGTTTCAGCTCCTTGACTTATTCCATAGGCAGCAACAGTGGCAGCAACAGTGGCAGCAACAGCACCCCGTCAAATTAGTTTCAAAATGTTCAAAATCTTACCTGTATCGCTTTATGGAAATTGGCATTCAGGGGTCGATTTATCCGGCCACGGGAAAAGCTAGAGATGGGCGGGGTATAGCTAAAACTGTATTCCTCTATTAGGACCTACTTCCTGTTAAATTGATCTTCAAGATATAAACATACACTCACATTTGAATCATGATGTTAGACCTATCTTGTTATTATAATAAACTATAGGGATCCGTTTCTAGCTATGCTACGCAAATTCCTAGCTCATCGCCCAATGTGTGCGCGTGTTGGAATCGATCTGAAACTTTGAAACATGAACTTGTCGAATTTCAAGGCAACTAGTTGTTGAATATTTTGAAACTATTTTGACTGTGGGTTGTGGCTGCCATAGGCAGCAGCAACAGCAGCTCCGAGTTAAATTAGGTGAAACGTTAAAGGTATATCAATATAATGTTTATTAAATTGTAAATTCACCAAAGACACACAATTAATTCGTATGCTTAAATTTTCGTGATAGGTCATTTTGAATTTTGTTTGTGGCGTCAGCAAACGTGATTTATTTGAATATGACGTCAGATACTTCAGTGACAGATCGGATCTGTCTATTGCGACATCGTCACGCAAATGATGTTTATTTCAAATCGATAATTAACGTCTGTATGGAAATATGAGTAATCAAATATCAGCGCGATACCCGACTTCGTCCTTCTGGAACACGCTCTGCAGATACTTTGCCAAGTTTAACGGTACACCATCATGTGTCATCGATGGGGCATGGTTCGCAGCTGGCTCGACCAGATGGAAGCTGAGATCAGCATCCAGGGTGTTGATGCCTGCCACCTTCGTCTCCGACACCTCGATCAGGAGCTCGAGGATGATTCGGGAAATCACAGTGAACACAATCTTGTCCCCATTCCGGTCACGACCCAGACGCTCCGTGGAGACATCTTTCAAGACAGTAAGCAGCTCTATGACATAACCACTGATGGGATGGAGCGAGAACGTCTTTGAGTCTGCCCCATACTGTAGGGTGAACGACTTGCTGTCACTTTCCTTAACCTAGGCATTGAAGTTGGCAGCATCAACATCGTACACGTCCACCAAGTCAGCAAGTCCTGTCGAGTGAGCAAATATTGGCTCCATCTTATATATTGGGTTTAAACGGAGCATATAGCCATGCCGATTGCCCGACTGCTGCTCTAATGTGGCGAGAACGTGACCAGGCCATTTCTAGTAGGTAGACGGATGGTACAGTACTATCTAGAATGGGTTTCTTCGAGGTCGCTCAGCTTTCCACCTCCATGCATGCCAATGTCTTACATCCACCTCCAGCCAGCGCCTATCACAGCTCACTGACAGAGGTGGGCCTAGACTTGATAGAATATCTGCCGCGAGCGAATAGCAACCTGTGGAAAGCAATCAGCCCCAATCTGTTCACGCCCGCAAACCACCTGTTTGACAGCTCAACTATTAACCTATTTGCCAGCACAGATGAGCTGTCGGATACACGCTTATAGTCTACGATGCTGCTACTCATTGACCTATGAAGATGATATCATACCAGACATATCTATCCTTTGCCGAAATTCTAGATGAGGAAATAAAGGCCTGTCTTTCCATGCCCCATGATGAGATAAAGGTGCTGAGGGAGCAGAGCACACTATGCCGACAATAAGGTGAGCGGCTACTGTGGCAGAGCTGGAATCAGCAGAGTACCAAGATTGCAAGGAGGCGACGGGACTACAACATGACCCAAGAATGGGAGAGGCTGGTGGAGGAGACGACAGGAGAGGCATACCTGGCTGATGAGTTTGAGCAGGAGCAGGACCTCACAGATGATAAGCCAATAGAAATCTCACGATGGGAGGAGGAGATGGTAGAGGAGCGTAGGCACATGAAAGCCAAACAACATCGGGAGTAGTATCATGGGAACAAGATGATGTTCCAGATATCACGGCTCGGATGGCTACTGGCACCTGACATTGTGCGGGATGATGAGTATTTAAGGGAGATATGTCTCCACAACAAAAGGCTTGTATGGTTTGCCAGACTGGCCCAGGTGAATCCCATAATGATAAAGCGATGATGTGCTAGGCACACATTTAAGCCGTGATATATATCATGGCTAAACCATAATGACGAAAGCAACCTAAATTATGTCCCGCCGTGGCACCTGAAGAGGGTAGCAAAGTCCATGGCTGGCGACTCCAGCAGATTGACACCATCAGACAGAATCTCGTCCACGAGGCGAAAAAGTACAGCAGAACGCACACGCGATGTAAAACAACCTACAACAGTCTCGCACACAAAGTCATAGCTGTGTGTGTGATTGGAGCCAGTGCTAGTGTATCCGCCCTGACCACACTTGCTACAGGCACTGGCACTGTAGTTGCTATACCACTGGGTGGAGTGACACGAGCCACCAGTGTACTGGCCACTGGTCAGGCAGTAGGACAGCTCCATATCACCAGAAAGCTCGACAAGCACACTCAGTATGTGACACTAGCACAGAGCACCCTACAAACTTTCGACGAGTCGGTCAGTAAAGCTCTCGTGGATGGACAGGCCAGTAATGAAGAGTTTCACCATGTGCTGTAGCTCCAAACCGTATACTGCACGAGAAACTTAAAGTGCACCAGCAATTCCTCAAAAGCTCAAACGGGGATGTGAAGATGGATGAGCTAAAAACGAAATGTTGGGGCAGAGACACATCACATGTCTCTACGATGTCAAATAGTGTGTTGCTTTAAGACAACTGCTATAGATGGCCTTCCCAGTGAACATCACAATAGTCACCCACATACAACTGCCCCGCCTAAGTACACTCTGGACTGGCCGACTACGTGGTTTGCTGCATGATGTTCTGGACCTAACACCGATCTCCATCACAGTCGATGAGCAGTCCCGCGACTAGCTTCTCCATCAATCCACTATCGCTCACCAACCTCACTATCCACATCAGTCTTCTTGAGTAGTACATCCCAGCTCAATCCATGGCTTGTGTAGTAATGGCCTAGACCCACACAGTATTGTTTAAGGCGTGTTGTGTGGAAGCTCTCAAAAACATCTGCGAGGAGAAGTGTGTAAGAAACGCATGTAAAGGTCATGATAGTCTCTCATGGTCTGGCAGCCAAACCTGGCCCAGCCAGCCTGGAAGTGGTTGTAGTTACTGTCAGATATGCCCTCGCCGGAGAGCTTACTGTAGACGGCTTCTTGTGCTCGTAGACAGTTGTCCTCGAATCTCTCCCAGCTGTCAATATACTAATATGGGTTATGGGCTAGCGCTCGGCTCATGCTGCTTTATGAGTGGGACGCCTTTGCTTGTCAAATGATGTTGGAAGGAACTGGGCTGAGTCGATAAACCATAGGCTGTGGCGGCTGAAGGAGATGTACTTCTTCATGTTGATGGGGATAGAGTTTATCGGCCCATCTGTCTGTGATATAGCATGCAAGATTAGGTGAGAGTAAAACCCTCGAAAGTTGGGGAACACCACTGAAATGGTGGTGGCGTGTCATCTTGACGAGCAGAGGCACATCTAGAGATTACAGGCACTGTGTGCCGATACCTGGTTTCAGCCAGTGATGTGGCAGTGATCTCAGATGCCGCCTGTGATGCCAGTCCGAGTAAGGGGTTTGCCACACACATGGCAGCTGACTGCAGCCTTGTGTACTCCTCAGCCATCTGTCGTTATCTCCATTGGTCTGGGGAGAGCGAGTAGAGCCTTACTCTTCTGTTCGTCACGTACCAACCTGGTTTACCGCCCACATGGACCCATCATCAGTATAGTTCTTGAGGCCTTGGTGCACCTTGGTTTTGGCAGCCTTCATAGCCCCGCCAATGTTGCTTGCCTTCAGGAGGGTCTGATGCTTAGACCAGAACATGGGATATGTGGTGACTTCTGTTCCATCGTTTCTATCCTTATGTATCATCACCCTGAGGACGAGGCAGAACTTCAAACCACCATGGCCCCACCCCCTCCCCCGTATGTCGAGGATGTCTTCCACCAACTTTCTCTCGATCTTGCCCTGGTTATCATCTAGGAAGGCCATAGGATCTTTCTCGCCTCGACCATGTAGCATCCATCCCCGCAAGCAGTTCTGGATTGCCTACGGAGTCTTCACAAAGCCTGGTGTTGCATCTTCCTGGAAGCCCTTCACCGTTGCTGACCTCTCGGGAGTTGGCTTTCCGGGGAACCAGGTAGGCTTTTGACCTGATGCTTGGCTGGGTCTCTCGGGAGCTTGAGGAGCCAGGGTGCCATCGTGGAGCAGGGGTTGGCCCCCACTTGGGAGCCAGATCCAGGTTGCCACCTGAACCCCATCATGGAGCTGGTGTCTGCTTCTAAGCAGGAGCCGGATTGGCGGGTGGCTTTCCATGTGTAGCCAAAGTGGGCTTCCGAGCCATCGCCGAATTGAGGGCTACCAACCCTTCAGCATATATGTCCGAGCTGATGTTCCCTTGCAATTCTTGTACTGCTTTGCCCATGGTGGCCAGTATTCGGTGGGTATACTATGTAAACTCTTCTCTCTAATTGGGGAGATCGGATTGTTGCGGCCTCCTGATATATACGGCGTGCCGCCAGACACTATGTGGAACTTCTCGGGCTGCTGCGGTTCGGTCTGGTTGCTGGAGGGGTATCCATTCTGTGCCGGGATGCAATAGTGGACATGGCGGCGGGCTCAGGACCCACTCTGCCGCTTCGAATGCCGATGTGAGATGTGTCGGCGTTTTCTATCGCTGCTTGTATAGACTCTCGTGTATTGTGCAATTGTCGCTGGAGAGTTGTAGAAAAGGTGCTTGTTATCTGACTTGGTGTTATCATGTTTTCTGTCGTCATGTTTTTATTTAGCTTTCCGTTTTCCCCGGATACATCTGCGAGAGTCGCGGTGTGGGTGGTTAGTGGTGGGGGTGGGGTGGATATATATAGGATACTGGTTGAAAGGGGATGGTTCCTGGGGCCGCTTCACTCCCTGAGCCACGCTATTTATAATTCTGTGTATCTCCTGGGAGCTGTAACAGGGAAGGGTTGGCTGGGGTGGGGTGGGGCCCACTTTATTTTTCATCCGGACTCTTTTACAGGCTACAAAACAGCTGTTGAATATTCTGAAGTTAATTTGACTGGAACCTGTTGCGCCCTATGAAATGTGGTAGTTCCAGTCAAATTAATTTCAAAATATTCAACAGAAATAGAATATTCCTTACATCTTAAATAATTTGTAGTTTACTATCCTCTCAAGCTGGCCAAAAACAACATCTGCAATTGTTTTGATGAATGCCGATTCGCAGAGCAAGGAGACTATTTTTGCAAATATACCACTGGAATGACTGACTCGATTTCTTATCCGGTGAAAAACTTTTTAAAAATAATCGCTTGGCTTCCAAATGGACATCTGTTATGAGAAAATTTAATTTTTCTTGAACAAATTAAAGATTTAAGTTTTGTTTTTTAAACATGTGTGGATAACAACAGCTCCCAGTTACATTAGTTTCAAAATATAGTCTACATATTTTTCAGGTTGCGTTGGAATTCGGCATGCTCGGATTCCTGCGTAAATATCTATTGATCAAATGCATATTAATGTAGGCTAATTAGTGATGGTTTCGGTTATCGAGGCAGTAATTCCAGTGGTAAATTTTCAAAAATAATCTCTTGATTTGCAAATGGATATTTCACAAGACCACTACAGAAGCCGTTTTTGGCTGATATGAGTGATAAAGTGTTAATATAATGATTGAGTTGGTATTTACAACGATTCTGTAGTCTGTCTATAGCTTCCAACAATATATATTTTCAACAGCATTTACAGAAATGGGACAACCTAATTTAAATGGCACTTACCCCTGGGGCAACAAAATATTTTCTAATTTTTAGCCTCGGTTTGGTTTGGAAAGGGGTAACATTTTAAGGGATTTCAGAGCTGTGCTATAAAACCAAAACTTTTACATTGCTGCAGGCCATTGTGCAGGCTGTCATCGTCATCACCGGAAGTGATATGGCCTATCTATGTCTCATGTGAGATTAAAACAGAACCAATCTCCGCCATGTAGCAAATTCGTACAGAATTCAGCAATTGATACTATAGGAAATGACCGGGCGAAGATAACCAAAGGCGGAGATTACGGTAAATCCCACCGTATATGAATAGAATGAACGCTCAATAGTTTAACATGTTTATACGTCATGGCGCGTGCACATTCGTGTCTCGCGAGATCTCTCCTTCGATACGAGATCGAGAAAAGAATAAGCATATACTTGAACGAAGCCACGCCTCTATTTTTAGACTGGGCGCGTGACATTGGGCGCGTGCAGGGTCCGTCAGCCGTCACACGCTTATTAATGTTAATATTAATTTAAAATCACGTGAATTAATTGTTTATGCACTTAAGAAATGGGTACCGGTGTAAAAACCTGTGAAGTTAACTGTCATGGCCTAATTAGACTGGAAATATAACCATCCTATAGATATGGTCTGACTTAGACTTGGGTAATCATCCACCTACATGTTTTCATCTTCTGTGTTTATCGTTATACGAGTCTCCTTCTCTACGTTAGTGTCTCTTCATGCCACCAGAAAATGCGGTCGTGGAAGCAGAGGCCTATCTACCGATAATTGAAATCGCTACGTAGCATGTCCTTGCTGATACACAGGCTACTCCAAGATCAGCCCACTGTATTGGAAACGTTGCAGTATGACTTTGTGATGGGCTGGTATACATATGCCTGTTCAGTCGAATTCAAATGATCTTTCTTTAAAGTAGATATCTGGTTTGTTCTTGAAAAATTCAAGTGTTGTTGCTTCGACTATTGTAGCTGGCAGTGAATTCCAATGTGGTACCACTCTATTAGCGAAAAAGTGCTTGCGAATATCTGTTACTACGTTTTATGTTGAGCTTGAACTTATGACCTCTGGTTTGTGTAATACTGGATGGTTAGAAAAAGTAGTCGATAAATATTATAAAGATCCCCTGAGCTTGAATGTTTAAATTAGATCTCGAAACCGTCTATATTTCAGTGACATTAGATTTAGGGCTTCAGGTTATTCTGCGTAGCTATACTCTTTGATTTGCGGGACGAGTTTTGTTCCTCTCATTCGCCCATCCCCTCCCCCCTCTCTTTCTCGCATCTCCTCCTCCTCCTCCTCCTCCTCCTCACTCTCTTCCTATCTCACTCCCTCCACGCCCCTCTCTATCCCGCTCTGCCCCTCTCGCCCCACACATCTTTATTCTTTGTTCTTAGTGAAGGCTACAGTACGTATATTTATATTTATATATTGGTTGTTTATAATATTTATGCATGGACATGACAATTCTAAGCTGCAAGAACTACTGCCGGTTCCAATTGTCCATAACATACAAGAAAATATGGATAAATCAAAATCAACTATAAACGTATGCTACAACATAATGGCCCTTTCCACTTTTAGCTATGCCCCGCCCATCTCAGTCAAATTAGTTTCAAAATATTCACCAGAATGTTTATTAAATTGTAAAAACATACGGTTCGTACAACGTGTCGGACTATTAAGCGTTAAAGACGGACTATTTCGAAGCATTCATGACGTAATGCTCATGACGTCATCATATACGTCACTTAGTTATTTATGACGACATATGACGTCATACGATCGATGGATAAACTGGAAAGGTGAATTGGCAACTTACCTACAGAAATGGTAGATCAGGTAAGACGTGAATGTTAGATCAGTACAACATCTACTGTCCTTGCAGAAGATCACCAAGCAACTTTTAGTAAAGTTGATTTTTTCAATTGTTTATAGATATCACCAAAATATATACAATCTGATGCTACAAAACGCCTAGCAAACAGTTTGTTATTAAAAAATAATCGGGTTTTTTAAGATTTACCACTAAATCTAAAATTACACATGGATTTGCAGATCTGCTAAGTATTGTTAATATAATATAAATGATATTTAAATTTGGCGCTAACAGTATTTATCTCAAAAGGACGTTATAAAAGTGAAATACGAGTAGTCTATTGACTCAGCGAACATTGAATGGGTCTGATGAAAGTAAATAATCCTTAGGAAAACGGCGATTTCTTTCATCATTTGTAAAGAAGTGACGCATTTCGCTCAATTTGTAAGATTTTAGTCAGGGTTTCTAATTAATAGGTTATGTGACGTAATTATGGCTTCTTAATTCGTTGTTTAACGAATGCTGGCCCCAGTTGTGTTATGTAATTGAAATTCCCACGATTTGTTTAGAACAATGAGATTGGAAATCGTTGCTGCTTAGCGCAGCGTGCAACGATTTCCAATCAAATTCGTATAAGCAAACCATAAAAAAGGAACACTATTAACCTTACGTGTGCCGTAACTAACTAATAAATTAGACTTTTGCGTCAATAGACTTATACGGACCACTGTACGTGGGTGCTCCTATCAAGAGGAGGATGATCCAAACAACAACAACACAACAACAACATCAGCGTTTCAAATACGTATTTCGATGCGTTAAATATGTTTAAATATGCGAAGCGGCCCAAAGCCAGCCTCAGCAGTGGTCTTGAAGTATGTAAATGTGTAGGCCAGTAGAAGACTATTTTTGAGAATTTACCCCAGGAATGACTGGCTCGGTAACCGAGCCAGTCATTTTAGTGGTAAATTTTCAAAAATCGACATTCAATTAACGTATATTTAGATTTTCTTAACCAAATTTACGGGTAAACGGGTTATAATAACTGATAATGCGTTAGCATGAATGGGAACTAACTGCTTATCGAAAGCTTTATATCACACGTGTTCCAAAAGTGTTTCTATCCCGGCGTGTGTAGTTTCCAATATGTTATGTTAATCATAAAGTGTACTTGAATTCACACACGCGCGAAAACTTGCACAAAATGGAATAACGTGCCTATTATATCTTATTTGTATATGATCCTTTCAGCCTTTTCAATCTAAATTACAAACCTATAAATAAAAAAGGTATTCCTCAAAGGAATCACGAGCGGATTATTAAGTGAATAACGTAATTTGATTGGAAATTCGTTGTGGAAATTTACTGTTAAATTATCCAATCAGTCAAACTGTTTTCAAAATAATCAAAGGCAATTCAGATTATTAACTTATAAATATTTTATGACAAAAATTGAGCGTGAACTGGGTTACGGTATTCAACAGGACAAATAATAGACGCCCCTTTTTGTAACAAAAAACGGTATTTCAACAAAGAAAGATTACATGTATGGAAAACGATATTAGACACAAGCACGCTAGTGAAAAATTCAACAATAATTTATTACACTTTGTAACGATTTCCATTCTGTAGACATATACTCATGTTTCAATAGAGGGATTCGTTCAGTCAGTCATGTAAATGGCGTCATAATCAATGGAGGAATCCAGGTTTGGTTTAAACAGAATTTATTTTTGGTCTAAGCGGGAGCACGATAAGACATACGTCTTATGACCGCGTCTCCCACATAATATGCAATTATGATACATGGGATATAGTAACAAGTGGCGGATGTACACTATAGAATTAACATTACTAATATGGTAATAAATTTGGAGAGAGAGAGAGAGAGAGAGAGAGAGGGAGAGAGAGGGAGAGAGAATGCGTGTGCAATTTCAGTATAATACAGCTCATAAACAAGTCAGAACGCCCCCAAAACAAAACTAGGACATGTTAGTTAGTTAGTTAGTTAGTTAGTTAGTTAGTTAGTTAGTTAGTTAGTTAGTTAGTTAGTTAGTTAGTTAGTTAGTTAGTTAGTTAGTTAGTTAGTTAGTTAGGTAGGTAGTTAGTTAGTTAGTTAGTACGAAATGATTTGTTGAACATTTTGAACGCAATTGGACTGGACGACATCAATGACTTAGGTAGAAATGTCAGCCGCGTCCAAAATATTTAACAGTAGGTTAATTTTTCCCTTGGAATGCGCTAAGTCGTCCCTGACCTGCACATACTGAAGGCATCCACAAATGTACTTGGCTCAGTGTTTTATATATGTTTTATTTATTTCACCAGTTATATAAACACGAGTTCGAATACAGTTTGCTTCAAATTTGGATAGGTAAGCGGGATGTTGTTAAAAACGGCCAGTATCAACAAGATATTGGCAGATAATTTCTCATGTCTTGATATTCCTTTCTATATTGAAAATAGTGTCGCCATACAAGACGTGTCTTAACGTGAGTGTATGAGGAATATCATTAGTCACTAATGCATTACGGAAAGCAAGTCTTTGCTCCCTATAAAGAGGACAGTAGACGATATAATGTTCAACGGTTTCATCAGGATGCCCACAAGAACAACTTGTGGAGTCGGTCAGATGATTGTCAAACAGATGCCTATTAAGACTACTGCATCCATTGCGAAGCCGGCTTAGGTTCATATTAGCTGATCTGGACACAGCGTAATCCCAGGGTGGGAGGGGGGTGTCGTATGCTCTGCTTTCCTTTTAGTTTACGCTTAAATTCTTGTAGGGTAGTAGACGCCGTGACAGGCGCAGGAAGGTGGTTCCAGGCACGGATTGTTGCTGGGAAGAATGATCCAGTGTAGATCTCAGTACGACATCTGTAGGGAGTAAAACGATTCGAGTGCCGGATATTATATGGGTTCCGGGCTTGGGATATCAAGGGAAGGCGGTCTGTCAAAGTTTCGCATGCCATTCCATTAACAATTTTGCAGAGCATAACTAATATGTGGCTTTCCCGTTTATGAGATAGTGTTTCTATTCCCGTTTCCAAGTATAGGTCGTCCGTGCCGGGAACTATACGGGTTAAACCTCCCAGGTTTAGCTATGCCCCGATAATCTTTAGCTAAGATCCACCCACACTTCGCCCGTATTAAGATTGATCGATCACAGAACTTCCTAACCATTGATTTCCAGAAAACTATACACGTTAGCTGTTGAATATTTTAAAACTAATTTGATTGGCTGCTGTTGCTGTCTATGGTATGATGTCATATGATTGACTGAGAAACTGGAATCCCTCATTAGGTCACAGGTGGGCTAACATCTCAATACATGTTGATGCACCTAGCTCCGTAATCAGCATTGACTAGTCACTATCCAGTAAACTGTACGAATACTATATCATTATTATTTTCTAAACATTCTGTTGAATATTTTGAAACTAATTTGACTGGGCGCTGTCGCTGCCATAGAATGGCATTCTGGGAATTCAGGATTCAAAGCCAATAAATTTAATACGTCACTCTAAAAAGCTAGACGTGGGCGTGGCATAGCTAGAGATGGATCCCTCTATACAGGGATCCGCCCTGTCACTCATGCATATGACGCCATAATCAATCGCGGCACTTGTTAGCTGACGTCACACTCATAATAACGCAGGCCTATATAGCTGCATCACGAAAGTCTAAAAGACCGCCACGAATGTACGAATTATATGGCTTTAATGAATTTGCAAGTTTCTAACCATTCTGTTGAATATTTTGAAAGTAATTTAACTAATTTCTCAGTCAAATTAGTTTCAAAATATTCAACAGCTTACTGGCATAGTTGCCGTGGTATTCGGATTCTGAGAACCCAGTGTTCAGTGTGTTATAATTGAGTCATACGTGTGTACAGATTGGGCTGAGCTTAATTATAAATGGGTGGGGAATGGCTAGAAATGGATACATATATTGGCATATTTCGCCTGCCATCCCCTCCCCCACCCCCTCCGCCACACACACACACGCCCGCCGCCCCCTCCACGCCGCTTCCGCCGATCCTCGAAACCCCACCGCCACCGGACACCACTCCCCTCCCCATCACCCCCACCCCGACACCCGGTCAGACCGGTCAAACCGCAAGTCAGAGGCGTTATCAACCCAATACTTCCTCGCGATTATATAATATTTCCATGGTGTAGTAAAGACATGCAGGCAGATGTTTTACAAAAGCATCCAAAGAGGCATATATGTTCTTATTGCAAATTTAATGGACGAATCCGATCTGTTGCTCAAGTATACGACATTATAATCAATTACGTCACATGTAGGCTGACGGCGCAATCTTAATTGACAAAGAATACTGCGTCATGAACCAGGGATAGCTATTCGTCAAGTGTACAAATTGTATTCTTTGATGGATTAACTATATTTAATAAACATTCTGTTGAATATTTTGAAACTAAGTTGACTGGGCGCTTTTGCATTGCACTTGCAGAAATTGTTGAACTCGATTTGAAACTTTGAAACCATGCTTCCCAAGAGCTAAACTTCAAGGTAACTATATACTAGTAAGCTGTTGGATATTTTGAAACTAATTTATTTATGAACTATGACGTCAACAGCTCCCAGGTAAATTAGTTTCAAAATATATTCAACAGAATGTGTAATAAGTTTGAGTCGGTTTCGTTATCGGGATTATCGGGATATCGGAAGTGTCACGTGGTTGCTGTACCTATATACGCGTGCGCACACTTTTACTCTCGCTTGAAGCAGAAGTAATCGAGTAGAATTTGTACCACGTGATACCGTTATCCGATTATACTCTCGGGCGTTCGGAAATGTTATCGGGGTAAGTGGGGTACCTCGATAACATATCCGACGTTAATTCATCAATGAAATACAATTCGTACACCGGTACCCTATCTTTCCTTTTCCTGACGGAGCCATCAGGATTGCGACGTCAGCTAACTAGTGACGTAATAACACCTTTCCAGAGTATCCATCCATCATCTGACCTCGTATGACGTCATAATCAGCTCAGCGCGTGTATGATGACGTCACAATCATTACGTCACAAAGGTTCCATATGGACCGCCATAAAATCTCAAGAGGCTTCCTAGGCAGCAACAACACCCAGGCAAATTAGTTTCAAAATATTCAACAGCTTAGCTGGTTTTTTTTGGAAATTGATAGTCAAGGTGTTCGGAGATCGATCGATCCCAACACGAGCGAGATGTGGGTGGAGCTTGGCTAGAGATGGGCGGGGCATAGCTAAAACCGCAAAGGTCCATTGATTATGACATCGGATACTTGAGCGATAAATCACTCTATAGGCCGATGTATTGGTATGCAGATAGTCGTATTGCGCGGCCACGCATTTCGTGTCAACCGACAATAACAATCAGGTTAATGCCTAATATCATACAAAGTCGACACGGGGATTACTTTTCAAGTAACTTGACAAAAGGTGAATAAAATTACAACGTAATTAGGGCCCAATCTACTGCGATTGGTTTTTTATGTGGACAAAAAAGACAGCAAACTATCGCGGTATGAAATATAATATTAGGTGATTTGTACAATGGCTGTGGGTTCACGTCGAGCCATATAGACAGGCTTGCGGATGGGCTATAAAACAACAGCCCTAGTCAAATTAGTTTCAAAATATTCACGAGCTTACCTGTACAGTTACCTTGATTTTGGGATTCTGGGAGGTCAGGGTTCTACGTACATAAATCAATCCCAAAGCGCGCAAACCAGTGGGCGGGTATAGCTAGAAATGACTTCCTCAATACCGATGCGTGGCCGCTTAATAGAACACGTAGTAACCACCACCCCGTTCAAAGAACCACCTTCATTTGTCCCCCCCCCACCCCCCATCCCCACCCCACCCCCACTATAGAGGCGTACGCTATAGACAGCTTTCACTGTAGCTGTAGTTTGAACGCATTTGCAAACAAGAGCAGTACATCTAGAGATTGCAAGGCCTCACCCTCCAGGTTTTGTGTCATTGTAAAAGCTTTCGGATTTTCCAGATTTTTCGGATTATCTGTATATTTTCAGATGCTCGGGATGCTTTCGGATTTCCCGCATTTTTCTTTGTGGATCACGCCCACGTAGCGGAATTCAAGCATATGGTCACGCCATTTCATGTGTTTAAATTTGAGACAAATCGGACGAGCAGTTCGCGATATTCCTTACGGATCCATATATGGATCCGATCCAGATTTAGGTTCTTTAATCCAGATCACGGCCGAAGTGTGGAAATCATCTTACAAACAAAGTTCCTTCATTGTGTTAAAATCAGAGCAGAATCGGATCAGTAGTTTTGAGATACAACTCCGGATACACAGACAAACACGCAGACAGAAATACCCAATCGCAATACCCTCCTCCCCGTGGCGAGGGTAACAAACACTTTATATATATATATATATATATAATATATTCCGAAATTTGTAAATACGTATTTGCATTACAGATAATCAATAAATTAAAATACTCCCAAATACATACACAAACATGTTAGTTATGAGGCCTACAATTCTGAAAACGATGCAAGAAATATTCTGTTGACTATTTTGACTTCATTTGGTTGGAAGCCAAGGCTGCCTTAGGCAGCATTGGTTTCTAATCAAATTACGTCAAAAATACTCTACGATATATTTTATTTTACTCTGGATAGGCCTACGTGATAAGTTAATATTGAGCTGTACTGTTGACTATATAATCGTATTTGGAAAGAAACTCCGTCTTACCTATATCGGCCGATTCAATGAAAACTCCATATCATTCCAAATCAATGGTCCTTTTCTCATCTTCACGCGTCTAATACTATACAAGTATACGCGCTTACCTACTTAAAAAGATCAAAGGTTGTTTATAGTTAAGCTTACACGACCAATATTCCTTGAGACATATTTTTATTTGTAAGGCTCTTTAACTATTACGGATTGATATAAAAATATAGAGACACATGCAATAGGACGATGTCCTGACGTTTGCCTACGCAAAACCTATGGCTATATATTATCATTCAAAACGAGTCACCGTTAACTCGCTTAAAGATAAAAAATGAGATGCAAAATATCGCTATCAATCAACCCTAAAATGAAATATTTTCTTGAATATTTTGAAACTAATTTGACTGGAGGCTGTTGCTGCCTGTGGCAGCAACAGCTTCCAGTCAAATTAAGTTTCAAAATATGTAACAAGTTACGTATATAATTGTCTTGAAATTACCCCAAAAAATCATTGACTATAGCTTTGAAAGTATTAAAAATGATACCCACACGCCGCTATACATAAGCACACCTGGCAAGTTCTCTCTGCTGTGACCTGCACAGCGCAGCACGCGATTGGTAATAACGGATGGTTCCATGTTTATCTATCCATCATACGATGTCATATAATCAACTACGTGACGTGTAAGATGACGTCATAATCGTGACGTCATGAATGACTCGATAATAGTCTTTAGCGCTTAATAGTCCAACACGTTGTACGAATTGTATGTCTTTACCATTTAATAAATATTCTGTTGACTATTTTGAAACTAATTTGACTGGACGATGTTGCTGCCACAGGCAACAACAGCGCCCAGTTAAATTTGTTTCAGGATATTTAACAGCTTACCTGTATAGTTTTCTGGAAATTGAGTTGGAAGGAAGTTCCGCGATCGATCGATCCCAACACGGATGAGGTGTGGGTGGAGCTTAGATAGAGATGAACGGGGCATAGCTAAAAGTGGAAAGGTCCAGTCTCATTAATAACCAATAGAGAAATCCGTTCTGTCGCTCAAGCCTTATGACGTCATAATTAAATATGTCACACGCTAGCTGAGGTCACAATCCAAATGATGACGTAGCTTCGTAAAGGAAAATCGAAAAGGCAGTTACAAAAATGTATGAAATTGTATGTCTTTGCTATTACCGAGACAGCCATTCCAGTGGTAAACTTTCAAAAAATAGTCTTTCTTGGTCTGCAAATGGATATTCAATAAGAAAATATTTTGTTTATCCTGGCCAAATTTAGCCATTGAATGGTTAAGATAGCTGCTTAAAAGCCAGCCTGTCTATCTGAGACCACCACACCCATTGACCACAAAATGGCATTAAAAAATCAAAACTGATTTACATTCGCCCTCCTGGTGTTAGCTTAAGCTTGTGAAAGGCCAAGGCAGCAAGAACGACACATGTAGTAATCTTGAGGAATGTATATTGGCAGGTCAACAGAAAAGTATTTTTTTAAATTTACCAAATTCTCAAAAATAGTCTTCTCTTGGCCTGTAAATAGATACCGATTTAGCACAGATTTTTCTTGACGTCTTAATATCTAAATCGGTCAAAACAGCCGAGCTGCGCAGTGGTTTTGCGATATATTGACTTGCAGGACCGTAGAAAGCTATTTTTGTCAATTCCAGTGATTACTGGCCCTGAATCTACAGAAAATGCTCTCTTGCCCTCCATATGAACATTGAGCAGGGAGGATACGTTTCAATTTTTTTCAGATCTAGACTACTAAAGGGATAATTAATTATAAGTTGCATTTTGAGCGGAATTGATGCAAGACCAGTTGTCTTTAGTGCCCAGTATATGTCGTGTTACCCACAAAGGTGAGTCGTTTTGCGTAGGTCAGCCTGCGGGTATGGGCGCGTAGTCGCGAAATTTATAGAACGCGTTCAACTGGTGAAATAAAGTTAATCATAGTTGATTATTTGCTACTCGAAGCCAACATTTTCGGACTAGTCTTCGACAGACACCTACTTGATATAGCCTACTTATATTGAATTCGTCAGCCGAAGGATCCCTATGCACCTAGTGATATTGAACTATATTTTGGCGAATATCCACGTTGAAACAATTTGAAAACAATTTCACTCGAAATTATTGCCGGTGTAGGCTAGATCAAGTCAGCCGAAATCAACACACAGCTGCGTCACAGTCCCAATATTTGATAATCTTTGTTACGGCTCTTTGTACAGTAAGCCTGCCTCTTTTTGTATAGAATCGTTTTATTGTGATGCGGTTGAGTCATCGAAGGTGATTGTAGCGGCTGCTTGCCTATTGCTACTAGTAGTTTATAATGAGAACACGCTTGCCCATACACCCGATCGATTTAGCAATTAACCAGATAGGGCCTGCTTCTTTAGTCTACACGAACAGTGAATAATTTAAAGGGTGGTATTCATGCAAGCGATACACAGGCACATACGTATGGACGGACGCGTGCACGGATGGACGCCTGAACGGGAGGGCCAATGGACGGATGCGTGCCAGCTCACCATGCAAAGCTCCCCCACCCAACTCCCCCTCCCCCACGCACACCAGCACGCGCGAACACCCGCACGCCAGCATGCCGGCGCACCCGCCCGGCCGCACGCGCGCTTCGGATAGCTGGATCAATAATGTAGTTTTCCTCATTTTATCTTGGCAATAGTCAGATTCAGATTCAGATTTTTTATTTACACCCAGGCATATGGGGAATATGAATTTACAGAAATTATAAATGACACGACAATACAATGACTGGGCGTGGAATGGGGTGAGGGCCACCACTATGGGAACATTAGATGAAGTTGTCACGCCCCTCCACCTCATAATTTCCGCACCAAGAAATCGAGAGTAATAGACAATGCGCATAGAGCGCCTTGTGATGGCGCTGAAATAGTGAATAAGGATAAGCATGAATGAAATCCTAGCTTTTCAAACTTTTGCCGTGGTCTTGAGAAATGTGCATTTGCAGAACAAGAGAAGACCTTTCCTGCAAATCTACTGCTGGAATGACTGACTCGATAACCGAGGCAGTCATTCCACTGGCGAATCTATAAATAAAAATAATCTTTCCTTGATGGACATTTTCTATGACAAAATTAACATTTCCTGAAACAAACGCTAGCAATATGTGCTTAACAGCGCTAGATTTCGTAGTAGGAGAGGCCTTTAAGATTTCATTCAAACTTATTGGTGCATAATAATCGCACATGTACCGGAACCTTTCTCCGCAAAGTCTTACGACCCCACGTCTCCCTCATTTTAAAATTATGCAGAGTTCGACTACAATACGTTCGTTCCCGTCTACCCTAACCACGCGTAATGTAATGCTACATAGGTAAACAATCCTCGCCCTCAGCATGGCGTACACGGATAGAGTTTCTTTTTCGCAATATTATGCTTGGACAAACGAATCGATTATAACATAGGCCTATTCATTGGATGTCTAATGATGAAGACTTATGACTCACATAGTTTATTTTCCGCATATGGTTCGAAAATGGTGCATTCGATTGGTGAATAATCGACAATAGGGTTGTTAGCTGTCTGTTTGCCTGCCGCATTTCTGCAGACTACATTTCCATTGGGTTTAACTCTGGAGATGCTGAACATTTTGAAAACAATTTGACTGAAAGTTGTTGGTGGCTAATTGATAGCCAGCGTGCTCAGGGATTGATCGATCCTAACACTGGTGTCAGCTTACGGCACAATCATAATTGATAGAAATACTCGGTCATGAATCTGGAATAATCCGAATCTGTCAGTTGTACCAACTGTATGTCTCCTATTTAATAAACATTATTTTGCCATAGGCAGAATCAGCCCTAGTCATCTAAGTTTCAAAATATTCAACAGGTTAGCTGTATAGTTACCACGAAATTGGGATTCTGGGTATTCAGGAATCAAAGTAAAGGGGTCAGGTCGATATTCCGAAAGTGCATAGGTCCGAAGGCTCATTAGTCCGAAATTACAACGGGTTTTAAGTCCGAAATTTGGGCGGACAGGCATGCAGGCAGGCAGGCAGGCAGACAGGCCGGCAGTCCGGAAGGCAGACAGACCGGTAGGCAAACAGGCCGGCAGGCAGCCAGCCAGGCAAAATGCAATCGATAGAATCGAATGAATACGCATTCGTAATTACAGAATGAAATAATTAATTAATCAATTCGTTGAGTGAGTGATTAGCCTATTAATCAATCAATCAAACAATTAATAAACCAATTACTGAACCAGTAGATTGATCAATCTACCATCTAATTAATGGTCCATAAACCAATCAATTGCTCAATCAATCAATCGATCGATCAAGTGGTCAATTGATTTATCACTCAACTAATCAATTAAGGGGTTAACTAGTTGCTCAATTAAGCAAGCGAGCAAGCAATCAAGCGAGTAAGCAATTGAATAAACAATCGACCAGGTGTAGAAGTAAAAAAAAAGATTAATCAACCGATATACTAAATAAATTGATAGGACGAATAATAGATCAATTAGCCAACCAATCAATGATCTGTTAGTCAATCAATCAACCAATTACTAAAACAGTCGATTAATCAATATATCAGCCAATCAAGTATTAACGTGGCGATCAATCAATCAATCAATCAATCAATCAATCAATCAATCAATCAATCAATCAAACCTGATAACTCAATCAATAAATCAATCAATCAATCGATCGATCGATCAATCAGTAAAATCATCCAGCTGCATGAATCTATCAACGCTATTCCATCAATCAGCAAGTTAATCAATTAGCCAGCCCTAATCGATCAATCACCCCAATAAATGTATCAATGAATGATAATAGACTAATCAAAAACACTAATTAATTAACACTAATTTCTTTGATCAACCAACCCCAATCAATGCAAATCAATTAACAAACTGATCACGGCACAATCAATCGATAAACATTAATCAACCAATTAGCCCTGATCAATCAATCGTTAATCAATCAAACCTAATTACTCAGTCAATCATAAACGACGCTAATCAATCAATTGATCAACCGATCAGTCAGTCAATTTATCGATCACTTGAGTGTTCACTAAAACGAAATGGTGAGTGTAGGGTCAAGACTCTTCGAGATCTGACCACGACAAGAAAATTCTGACGAATTTTAGCTTTCGGAAGGAGATCTATAACTCTGGCAAATATGGACGGAATTTGTCAAAACGAAATCATGACAATCCGTCTATCCCTAACACATATACTACGAAAAATTTATGAGTGTAGGTTCAAAACTCTTCGGGATTTGTCCCGGACAAGGAAATTTCGATGAATTTTAGCCTTTCAAAGGGAGATACCTCTGGGGAATATGGGTAGATTTTGCCGAAACGAAGTCATGACACTTTGTCTATACCTAAGACATCTGCTGAAAAAATGTTTGTGAATGTATGTTCAAAATTCTCTGAGGCGGGGCCCGGACAAGAATCAGACGGACGAACGGACGGACGGACGGACGCATGGGCGGACGGACAGTGAGCGCCATCGCATAATACGACCCCGCTTTGCGCGGGCATATACCGCAATAATTATCCAGCAATATTTGAATCGATCCCTTCCCCTCTCCCTCCTCCAACCACCCACACTCACCCAGCCACCCAGTCACTCACCCACAACCCACCCACCCACCCACACGCCCTAGCCACCCACCCACCATTTCACTTACGCACTCACTCAATCAATTATTCAGTATATTAATCAATCAGTGAGTGATCAGCCAATCAATCAATGAATCAATCAATCAATTTATTTATTTATTGATTAGTTGATTGTTCAAGCAATCAATCAATCTAACAGTTGATTGACTGATTGATCAGTTATTCGATCAATCATTTGATCAATTAATCATGTACTCGACCAATCAGTCACTTAGATACATCGTTGATTAGCAGCCAGTCAAGCAGTCAGATAATCGACCAAGCAGTTAATAAATCACTTACATAGATTGTCGATTAATCAATCTCCTGTCCAAGCAAACAATGATCCGTCAATCCATCAATTAATCAATCAATCAATCAATCAATCAATCAATCAGTTAATTGGTTGATTTATTAGTTCATC
Source organism: Chaetoderma sp. LZ-2023a (assembly GCA_034401795.1). Lineage (NCBI taxonomy): Eukaryota > Metazoa > Mollusca > Caudofoveata > Chaetodermatida > Chaetodermatidae > Chaetoderma > Chaetoderma sp. LZ-2023a. The sequence continues at coordinate 68,987,800 of CM067365.1, forward strand.
AATTGATTCAATCAAGCAATCTACCAATGGATCATTGCTCCATCAATCCATCAATTAATCATTCAATCAATTGTTTGATAAAAAATCAAATATCTGATGAATCAATCAATCAACAAGTTGATTAGTTTGCTCAGGTAGTCAATTGGTTAGCTTGGTCTATCAAGCAATTGACCAATCAATCGATCATCTGATTGATTGATTCGGCAATCGATCAACCAAGCAATCCTTTGATTGGCTTGTTTGCTCAATTGACTAATCGAATGATAATGCTGACGATGACGACAACGACGACACCGACGATGCCAGACAAAGATTTGATTGAGTGGAGTATGTAAATACGTCACCAATTGATTGAGCAATCAGATATCCAATCAATCAATCAATTAAAGACGTAGCCATCGATTATTTGAGTAGACTAGCATGCGATCAAGTAATTAATCAATCGATCAATCAATCAGTGAAAGAAGAAATTATGTCAGTCAATCAGTCAATTGATCGAATAACCTCATAAACAATCAACACATCAGTTAATCAATCAATTCATTAATCCGATAATCGATCAAACAATCAATCGGTTAATCAAGCAACCACGCGAGCGATCAATACATTAATGGACCTTTCCACATTTGATATCTAATAAACAAATAAACTAATTTGACGTACAAATTGTATGTCTCTACTATTTATTAAACACGCTGTTGAAAATTTTGAAACTAATTTGACTTGGCACTGTTGGTGCCATGGGCTAGACTTTAGCTAGGCTTTAGCCAGACTTCAATAGGTCTTACCTAAGCCTTAACTCGCCTTTATTAGACCTTACCTAGGCCTTAACCAGGCTTGGCTAGGCTTTTGCTCGGCCTTATCTCTGCTTGACTAGGCCTGGGCTAGCCGTATCTAGGCCTTACGTGGGCCTTAGCTAGGCTTAACTAGTCCTTAGCTAGGCTTAACTAAGACTTAGCTAGGACGTGGATAGGCCTTACCTAGGGGTTGGCCATGGATGCCGAGGTATTACCTCAGCCTTAGTCAGGCTTTGATAGGCATTAGCTAAGCATTACCTAGGCCTTCGCCAGGCTTGGTTAGGCTTTAGTTAGGTAATAACTGTGCCATAGTTGTGGTTGAATAGGCCTTAGATAGGCCTTAGATAGCCCTTACCGAGGCCTTACATAGGTCTTATCCAGGCTTTACCTAGGTATTGTCTAAGCCTTAGCTGAGCTTGGCTATGCATTACATAAGCCTTAGTCTGTTTTTTCTATGCATTTGCTAGGATTGCATAGGCCTTAATTAGGCCTTGTACATGCCTTATCCAGGCTTTGATAGGCATTAGCTAAGCATTGCCTAGGCGTTACCTATGTCGTAGCCATACCTTAGCCAGGCTTTGCTTGACCTTAGCTACCCTTAGTTAGCTTATCCTAGGCTTTACCGATGCCTTACCTAAGCCGTAACCAGACTTGATTAGGCCTTACATAGGCTTTGCCTAGACGTTATCCAGGCTTTGCTATGTCTTGCTGAGGCCTTAGCCATGCTTTTCCTGACCTTAGCTACGCCTTAGTTAAGCTTAACTGGGTCATACCTAGGTCTTACTTAGGCCTTAGTCAAGCTTTGTTTGGCCTTAGCTAGGCCTTAGTTAGGCTTGACTAGGCCTAGACAAGACATCGGTAAGGCCGAGGAAAGATTGGCTATGGATTATTTAAGGCCTATGTAAGGCCTATTCAAGCCTGACTACGGCTTGGCTACGGCCTGGCAAATCATGGCCACGGCCTAGACAAGGCAAAACACCAAAAAAAACAACTAAAAAAACTATAAAACTCCAGCGCCCCACCTCTTCGGGAGGCCCCCCCCCCCCCCCCCCCCCGCATTATCGCCGGCCCTCTCTGGCCTCTCTCTCTCTCTCTCTCTCTCTCTCTCTCTCTCTCTCTCTCATTCTGCGGGTTTTTAGGTGGTTCACCGTTGCTCCTATTTGTCGTACCGTTTCGAACTTGGTACCATCTAGCTTTTTGAGAAATTTGAACCATGGTTTTTTATTAGAATTCAGCGCTGTTATCAACTGAGCACGTCAAGATCTAGAGGGACTGATAAGCGCAGCAATACAGCAAAGAGACATATAACGTATCAGCTATAATTACTAATGCATACATGGTCGAGGTAGTTAATTCGTTGGTTCAAATCCTCGTTTTGTGTTATTTAGCAAACTTAAAATCACAGGTTCAAATCTCACTATTAGCATTTGTGGATAACTCGGCCATTTCTGGTCCGATTTTAAAATGGTAAACAGTTTTGAAATTCTCGCTTCATTCCAACCACCAACACCGTTTAGGAGTTCTATAGCCGTCACTCGCACGGGTGTCCACAACACCAGCGAGGTGAGGATGCCGAACAAAGATACCACAAGACAGTCCTGAGAGAGGAGAAGCTGAGAGCATCTGGATGCACGCTTGTGGTACGGTGGGAGTGCTGTATAAAACGCTGTCCAAGTGTCCCTAAACGAGTTCGGACTGTCCCATACCCACACTTCATAGTTTATGATTTCGAAGCACTCCTAGATGGCATCAAGACTCATCCTACGGAGACTCTCATGATCGAGAGTACTCACATACCTATCTCTGTGTCAGTTGGCTGCTCCTTAGAGGGCGCCACGAGTGAGCCCACTCACCTCTGCAATCCTGATCCCAAAGACATGATCAGAGAGTTCATGCTGGTGATCCAACGGCGAGCATATCTAATCCGGACAGGGGTTCGGGCACAGTACATACAGACAGACCCAAAGCAACAGCAGCGACTGATCAACGAGTGGTGTGACCAAGTGCCTGTACTGGGGTTCAACTCTGGGCGGTATGACCAGAACCTCATCAAGAAGTACTTTGTCGATGAGCTGACTGACAGTACAGGTACAGTGAAAGTCGCCAAGAAGGCTAGTCAGACCATGTTCCTCATAACACCTGAGCTACAGTTTCTCGATGTGCTGAACTACCTCGGCCCAGGAGTCTCGTCGAGGTATGGGTCAAAGCTTACAGCAGAAGAGCTGGTTCCCGTATGAATTGTCTGACACACATGAGAAGCTGAACTATCCAGGGCTTCCTGACTACTCAGCATGGACATCTAAGCTCAAGGTGGCTACCTCTTGACGCGATCAGAGTGGGAACAGTGTAACCAGACACTCAGCGAGCATGGAATGCGAACATTCGCCGACTGGCTGCGATACTACAACAACCTGGACGTCAGTCCATTCATCGAAGCCATGGAGTGGATACGGGAGTTCTACACAGAACGAGAAATAGACATCCTCAAAGACGCAGTGTCTCTCCCAGGTGTGTCACTGCAGAACCTCCTACGTGGAACCGCTCAGCACATGCCGGATGTTAGCCTCTATTCACCAGACAAGGAAGCCTACGAGATGCTGAAGGGTGCTGTTGTTGGAGGTCCCAGCATCGTGTTCACCAGATACCATGAGGCCGGTGTGACTCGAATCCGCCAGAGTGAGCGTGTCTGCCAACGTCTACTCGGCTACGACGCAAATGCTCTGTACTTGTCAACGATGACCAAAGAGATGCCATGTGGTAAGGAGACAGTGCGCCATTGGTCCGGTGCTAGTGGTGTAGCTAGCTTTAAGGAGGCTCTCCTAGCAGACAGCTGGTTTGGGTTTATTGAGGTGGATATAGAGGTCCCCAAGGCTCTGTGGGCAAGGTTCGAGGAAATGCCTCCTCTCTTCTATAACTGCGAGACCCCAGTGGAGACAATCTCTTCTGAGATGCTGGCATATCTAGGGCGAACAGGGAGGAAGCGGCTTACCACCCAGAAGCTGGTCGGTTCCCTCTCTGGCAAGAAGCGGCTGCTGTACGCCACGACACTCAAGTGGTATATAACCCATGGCCTGGAGATCACTGCTGTATACCTGCATAGCTGCCCAATGTGATCCAAGCAGCCCTCTATGCAGATGACCTCGTACTCTGGTGCACCGAGGAGTACACAACGACTGCCACGTACAGAATGCAGCTAGCCTTGGACAGAATTACAGCTTGGGCCAATCTCTGGTGTATTACCATCAACAAAGAAAAATCATCAGCCATGCTATTCTCACTGTCCACCAAAACCAAGGTTGGCAATTTGACACTGGGTGGTACTCCACTCGAGTACGAGGACCAGCAGACATACCTGGGAGTCACCTACGACAGAAGATTAACATGGAAGGAGCACATACAGAATGCAGAGGCAAAGGCCAGAAGAAAGCTAAACATCATGAGGAAGCTGGCCGGAACAAAGTGTGGTGCCAATGAAAGGATCCTCAATACCATCTACCTAGGTGCCGTACGACCACACCGTGAGTATGGATCCAGCTCATAGATGACAGCAGCTAAATCTCGTCAACAGAACCTCGACAGAGTACAAAACCAGGCACTGCACATCATCACTGGTGGAATGAGATCAACACCAATATGAAAAATGGAGCAGACAGCAGGCATCCCCCACTTAGCAAAGGAAGGGAATGCAAAGCACTGATCCAAGCTGCAAAGTTCAAATCGTTCAGCAACCACCCGATGAAGATCAGGCAAGCACAGCTGTCATCAGGAAGACTTAAAAGATCAAGTTTTATGAAAGAGACAAAAGCACTTCAAAGGAAACACCAAGAAATGTTGCCAGCACAAATAGAAGACCCAAACCACACTCTTGATCCTCCACCCTGGGAAAACAAACTAGAGAGCATAGCTATTCGCACCACAGCACCTCATCTCACAACCAAAGATGAACACAGTGATGTGAGCAAGAAGGCCCTGACCCTAGCCATGCTGGAAGAAATGTACCCTCAGGAGACATGGATACGGATCTACACAGATGGATCAGCCAAAGATGCAATTAGGAGCGGAGGTGCCGGACTGCACATACAGTATCCAAACGGACAACATGAGTCAGCTGCAATACCGACGGGCAAACACTGCACAAACTACAGAGCTGAAGTCGAAGCACTGGTTCATGCAGCTAAAACCATCAGCAGAACAGCAGACCCTATTGCACAGATTGTCATTTTATCTGATGACCGCTCCATCCTTGAGGCTATCACGCTATAAGCTGCCACAACTTGAAGAAGCACTACAAACCATCAAATGCTTTCGGATAGCATTGCAGTGGATCCCTTCACACTATGGAGTCCAAGGAAATGAGGAAGCAGACAAGATGGCAAAGGTGGGTGCAGAAGAGAATCAGACAGAAAACATGGTTACCCGTACAGAGATGAAGACTATCATCAAGTCACTCTATAGAACACCTCAATCAGAAGATGCCTACCATCATCTCTCGAGGCCAGAGCAAGTGACCATTTTTAGTCTCAGCACTGGACCCAACAGACTAAACCAACACATGTACAGGCGGTTCCACCTTACGACATCGCCCGCTTGTCCTTGTGGAGAAGCAGAACAGACCACAGAGCACATACTTCAATGTTGCAGTACGTATCAGCTGCTGAGAGAAGAGATCTGATTTCTTGAAAAGCTGTATGGGCCTGTGGAAGAACTACAGAAAACCACAGATTTCATCTTGAGAACGGCTCTCCAAGTGTGATACCAGCAATCGAAAAGAAGAAGAAGACTGCTGTATACCGCACCATAGACTACTGAGGCCAAATGCCAATTCGAGTGGTTCGTGGAGAATGTTATGGAGGCCCGCCGCTCGGGGGATGTAGATAAGAGCAAAGCGCTCTTGGCAGATCTCTTCAAACTTCTCGGCAACAGTGCCTACGGGAAGCTCATCGAGGCCCTAGAATGTCATAGCAACACCAGCTTCACGAAGGATGAACGTGTGATAGACAAGGCCCTGCATAGTGCATGGTTCGAAGATCTCGATGGGATCGGTGAGTCATACAAGCTCCAGAGTCGCAAGCCGAGAATCACAATTCGAAGGCCCTTCCAGGTGGGAATAGCCGTTTATGAGCTCGCAAAGCTGCGAATGCTGGAGTTCTACTATGACTTCCTCGATCGTTACGTAGCTCGTGACAGCTTTAAGTACCTGCAGATGGGCACTGACTCCGCGTATATCGCTATAGCAGGCTCCAACCTCAACGACGTCATTCGCCCTGAGAGGCGAGCAGAGTACCAGGCTCATAGGCGGGACTGGCTAGCTTGGGACAAATGGTCTGGACAGACTCCAGGACTGTTCAAGCTCGAGTTCGAAGGCTGTCGTGGTATCGCTCTCTGCTCCAAATGCTACTATGTGGAGAGCGCAGCTGCAAGTAAGTGCTCGGCTAAGGGAATATTAAAGCGGCAGAATGAGGTCTCTTGGCAGAGGTTCTACAGCGCCCTGCATGGCGCGGTGGACAGAGCTAAAAACCGAGGCCTATGCATGCGCAAGCAGGGTATGGTGACATATGAGCAGGAAAAACTCGGACTCTCCGCTTACTATGATAAGCGCCATATGCTGCCAGATGGTGTCCTTACCGAGCCCATGGTGGTAGCTGTGTGTCTGCAGGGACTAGCTGAAGTTCTTCTACAACAAATGGTCGCCTAGGCACTCCATGCTGGCATGCCAGGTAGTACAGTGTAGGCCGCCCCTCCGCCTCCACATACCTGTCAAGCATGTGAACATCTATCGACCAGTTAAGATCTGTTGCACGCCGTCGACCACTTTCAAGCTCACCAGTCTCATATAGGTACCGAACCAGAGCATCAGGTGGTAGACACTCCTCTCCCTTGTTCGCTCCTCTAGAGCTGTGAACAGCAGAGTGTCTGATAGCCTCTACCGGCTTCTTCCTGATTAGCCTAGTGACCTCGGCATTGGTCTCTCCACCACACCAGGCAGCCCTCTCACACATACTCTAGGGCGTATTGGTGTGGGAACAGTCTCTCTGCCAGTGTCCGATTCCACTGCTCAATCATAGCCTGGGCACGGTGATGCCCTACCTCGCCTCACCTAACTGCCACCCCGTGTTTCTACATGAGGGCTGCAGTCTCCCCTCTGAACTCCGTACTCTCATCCACCTGCAACAGTTTTGGCCACTGGAGGGGATTTTCCGAAGCCTCGTAGACACCCTGGAATGCCTGGCCCACCTGGCCAGCTGACTTGTCTGTGAGCGGTACTGCCGCCTTGTACCTGCTAGCGACATCGACGATGGCGAGTGCATACTTGTAGGTCCAACCGAGTCATGTGGAAGGAATAGAACATCTGCCTGGTGAACTCTGTTCGGGACAGTTTCCTCGAAATGGGCATGCCTGATGTGCCATGGATGAGGTCTGTATATCTGCCACATCGTCTGGTGGCTGAGCCACTGGTTAACTGTCTCCAATGTGAAGTTGTGGCCCTTGCGCCGTGCAGCCTCGAGTAGTTGAGGGGGCTCACGGTAATATCCACCAGGCTGATAGTATAGTCCCTCAAGAGAGACGGTTGATAAACTCCCGGATTTCATCACTGACGTCCACTCCCATCCTCTCATGCACGGCCTGGGTGAACTCTAAACAGAGGAACAACGGCCGTCATTCATTCGCCCATCACCGAAGACCTCCTCAAACACCTGCGTACACTGGCGTCTAATCTCTGCTGGATCCTCACTGAACAGTCGTTTATCGATCAACCCTCGGAAGTTAAGGGACTTGACCAGGTCGTACAGAGATGCCATCCTTATATGGTATGGGTTAAATGTTCATCGGCCCAGATGTCCACAAATGCTATGGCAATGTACGGTAGCCAAGGGCCTGCGATTCCGAAGAACGTACCTACTCCTGAGGCGATGGCTGGTATGGCTTCAGAAATCTTCTCCACACCATGAAGAGCATTGTTGGCGATCTTGCGGACCATCTCACCAGCCTTCGTTGTGAACAGAGCGATCAGAGCCCCAACTGCTGCCAGCGAACCGATAGAACCTTTTACGTAAGTGCGAAAGATTCCTTTCGCTCTGTGTACTAGCTTGTGGGATTCAGGCTCTACATCATCATACTCACCACCGACATCTTAGTCTGCATCATAATCCTCCTCATCAGAGTCCTCCTCATAGTCCTCATCATCTATATCCTCGACTGGATCTTCATAAGCCTCTGGGTCATACATCGCTCTGGGGATCCGTCGCTGGGGCAGCTATATAGTAGCTTTAAACTGTAGTCTACAGCATGGCATCCGCAATCTTGAATGCAGGCGTGTTTGCCTTAGCGACAAGAAGGTGGCAGAGGTCGAGCGTGAGCATCATAACCAGGCGATGGAGAAGCTATCTAAGGAGAAGCTTGAGTAGAGCAAAGCACCCGAGCATATGCGCCAGAGGGAGGCACGCCGATGACAACTCTGTGCTCAGGCCAACCAGAGCATCAAAGAGGCAGATAAGAGTCTCGATGAGTACTATGAGGCTGTAAAGATATCAGAGCCAACGCTCGACTATGAAGCATCGACAGGTCAGAAGACAGCAGAGTTTATAGTAGTGGTGGCAGCTGCAGCTGTGACGACATGAGTCGTGCTCTGCACACGTTCAAGCTGAATACCTGATGTGTTCAACAAACATACCTTAGCAGAGCCAAAGTAAAGTACCGTCACACCTAATGATCGAGTCCGAGCTATGAGGTTTCCGATGTTGAAGCTGAGCTGGTTGCCCTGATTAGGTGGGATGTTCCTGCCCCCGAGGTGATGACGGCCCTCGAGTGCCGACTCGAGGGCGTCGCTTCCACTGGTTAGTTGCAGAAGTGCATATGACTTAGTTTTCTGTCTGTAGAGTTGGCAATCAGCCAGCTTGCGTACCTCACCAAGAACATTGGTCCCAGTAGTAGGGCAGATATGTGAAAAAGATGTTCCATTCTGGCAGAAAGCATGAAATTTGGCATATAGGTGGTTTACGGTATCCTGATCATAATTAGATGCTGTGCCACGTGATTCTACCAAGGGAACCCATTCAAAATGGCGGATTCAAAATGGCCGCCTTCCCAGCAGAAAATTTGCATTCGGAGTAGAGAGATGGGATTAATGTCAAATTAGGGGTTTCATGGGTCAATCGTTATAATTCTACTCACTCCAATACTCTAAATATGTAAATATCAATCCTTGCATAGCGACCACCTGTGTTTGATGTCAAAAGACGGTGGCTCTTTAAGATGTGTTATCTAAAAGATCCATCTCTTGAGAACAAAAGCAATATAGCATCTAGAAATAGTTTAAATTACTTGATTTCTTAATATCGAACCAAGTAATGGTCGTTATAGATACGGTCAATTATCCTATTAGAGTATGCAAGGCTTTACATGATGCTGTTGATTGTTGAATAATGATTCACAGACGTCACACGGTAAGTTGGATTTATAGCATTTGCATCTGCCAGTGCAATTACTTTTGCAAGCACATTTCACGAGTTCCCAGCATTCCTTAGATGCGTCTGCAAGCAAACTCCATTGCGGTGACCAAGTGTCTCCATCTCTGACCCAACCCCAGTCAGCTAGCAATGGCGTTTTTGCATTTGCGTGGAGTGCTTGGCCCCAAAGATGACCTGCCTGGAACGCAGCACATTTGGTGTGTTGCAGCAGAGCTGCACTGGTCGGAGGAATGTTTTCTAGCTGCCTGTTGCCAAAAGCGGAAAGCACTTTTCGTGCCTCATTAACCTTTGACAATGGTGATCTCCAGCGTTTCCATGTCATTGTCACACAGAGACGTGGGGCATCGGACAGTCTCCTAAAAAGTGACTTGAATAGATCTGAAGTCCTCCAAACTTCCCATGCTGTCTTCTTGCCAATCCCACATAATGCATTGCGTTGCTCTCAGCAAGTGATGGGGGCCATGGATGATTCTCATGCTCAAAGAATGAATCGAGGTCTCCGTCTCTGGATTGGCAGGAAATGTACAGTTTAGAGAATAACTGTACATCTCGCTACATTGCAACAAGCTTCTTGTTGGTTCTGGTACTCTTCCTCTGTTTTGATTTGAACAAAGCCAAATAGTTCTTTTGGATTGGGTCATATACCGATTTTGATGATACAGATAGTCGATCTGCGATGAATGCGTGGTACTGTCTGATGCCTAGTTCTTCTGCTGTTCAGATCGCATTCACTATAGACTCGAACATAATGACTTTGGTATCTAGAGGCACTAAGTCAAAACTGTCATCTAAAATGGGTTTCCCATTTCCTCGATTGCATCAATAAGACAAATTGTGTTTAAAGCAAACAATTTCTACTTACTCGGAATCTGCGCATGGTGACAGTTATCATTGATATGTCTGTGTGTATGTTTCACTTCGTACTCGCTGATTATCCTTCCTATTTCTGGGCCTGACACCATCCATCATTTCAAAGCAGCTTAATTTTCTGTGATTCCGATAATTCCACCATCGCCCTTCAGAATAGCATTTTGCTGCTCGTGGATTTGATCATGTGCTAAGGCTGAGAACTTGTGAGCCGTTTTCTGAGTAACGAAGTTTCCTTCAACAAATTTCCTATGTACAAGTGTGCATCGGTTCTCAAGTTGCAACAGATCAGCCACATGGATGCTGAGCCATCGTGCATGGTGTATATGATCCAGGGTAAACATCCACGGGATAATCTTTCCCAATGTCTCTACATACAACGGGAAATTGGCCTCTCGCTGAGCTCTCATGAATTGAAGAAACAGCAGCTCTAATTTCAAGACTGAATTCCAGTACTTAAACTGTGGGTGGTCTGTTTCCTTCTGCTGACACCCGTCTTCGAATGGCAGTGTGTCCTCTGAGGCAGCATATGCATGTTTCTGCAATACATAGAGAGCAGCGGATGTCACCTGGTGTGCCCATTGCCCTCGTGATGTATGCGAGCCAGTTTGAATGGCATCGGCTCGGCCATCTGTAGTTACATTAGCTGTTGTCATCACAACCACCCATCCACTGTTGCTTAGCCAGTCTTCCAACACATTGAGTAGCGCCATCTCAATGTGAAGTCCACTCATCATCACCACATACTTATCCTCACTATATAGAAGGGGCCAAGACCATTGTATCTTCTTTGCAGTGCCATACAAAGGCTGATCAAGAGTGATGATTGGCACCTGTCCATGATTGATATGCTGTGTAGCTTGCTGGATTAAATCCATACCATGTTTCACCATTGCCAAACTTTGTGCGTTTTCATGAAAGAGCGGCAAAAGTGCAGTAATTGGTGGCGGAGGTGGGACATCGTGCAAACTAGCAAAGTGAGCTGCCCACGATATATCATCTGTCCCATACATATCACCCTCGATCGAGCGTTCGTTTATCTTGTCCAGCCACGCAATTTGAGTCTTATCTAAGACTAATATGGTATTACTGGGAATCAAAGCATCAACAGCTCGAGAAGGCAGAGGATTATCACTTGGGGAAGCAGCTGGATTCACAACTGTGTACGTCTCTGGTAATGGATGGATGGTGGTGGATTTTTGTACAACGTTTGGTGTCAATTGTTCAAGAGTTCGAATGACCCCAGTATTTGTGTCTGAACAATGTTGTGTTAATGAGATTGCTGTGCCATGGAATGCAGTTCGTGCTGATGTGGATGTAGGATTATGGTCTATGTTATCAAGGTTCCCAGTTGTGAACAGATTACCATGCAAGTTAGTCGAACAAACAACCCCCTCCTTTTTAAACATGTCTATAGCCTTATTTCCTACATCAGTCGAGAGCTGCATGATGCGATCGTAGGGTACTGAAAGTCCATGTCTGAAGAGTTCATCTACAAGCTCCCGCTTTCGCGTTTTGGCATGAATTAGTAGGCCCAGGTAGAGTGGCAATGCTGTTTCACGATCAGGATTATGGCGAGTTCTCATACTGCTTTTACGCACTCTTTTAATGGCATTAAAGATGAGTAGCTGGGTCAATGACGACACTTCCCCCTTGATAGTTTGGGAATTCTCATTTTGATCATGAAGAGACCCTTAATTTGACATCAATTCCAGCCATCTACTCCGTCTAGAGCTTGAATAATGCGAATTTTCCGCTGGGAAGGCGAGCATTTTGAATCCGCCATTTTGAATGGGTTCCCTTGGTACAATCACGTGACACCGCATCTAATTATGTTCAGCATACCTTAAACCACCTATATGCCATATTTCATGCTTTCTGCCAGAATGCCGGAGGAAAAGCCTATCCTGCATGGCAGCCTGATTCACGTGTGTGCTCTCGAGGAGGGTTAAGAGTGGAACTGCCACAGGCTTCTCGACACCTGCCCGTAGTTCGAATTCCATGAACCCCCCATTCCACCCCACATCGTAGTACCCCTTTCCCTTCGCATAGAAAGTTGGTCCACGAGCCAGGGGACCTAGGACTCGGTACTCATCGTTCACATAGGTGGTGTCCACGGTGCTGTTGTTCTGCATGATCTCCCATCTGTTCCGAACCTGCGGGAGCTCTACCGTCTGTTCTATTGTGCTCTGAAGCTTGATGTCGACTGTCATGCTCTTGATCTCGTGGATCTGTGCCGAGATTGCAAAGTCAATCTACTTCCCAGCAGCGGACAACGGGTTCTCATTGTGTATACTGGGGTCGAATGACCATCAGGCAGTCCTTCCGAGGATCAATGCGGTGCGATGTCGCGGGTTCAATGGCCCCATCTGGATATTGCACATACTGCAGCATGTTTAAGGTCTGGGTATATGGAGGTTTTAAACGGCTGCCATGTTTGGTAAAGTTCTCCAGCAGATTGTCTATAGGCAGCGGGACATGTCGGCACGACAGTCACAGCCACGACATGCACTGTCCCACTGTGACAGGGTCCGAGGACTGCTTCGTGACATCAACATTACCCACGAGAGATCCAAGGTCACCCCTCTGTCTGATGCGGAGATACTGGCTGCCATAGAGGAAGAAGCACCAGCTCGTAGTACAAAAGAACTGCTGACCCGGATACTCTACCGGAGGTTTGACAGCACCTAGGGTAAGACACTCGGCCTACCACCTGTGTCCCAAACCAACAGTCCTGTTATTCCAGCTCTCCAAAGGGCGAGGGTCTAACCCAGAGATCTACTCAGGAGGGGGTCACTGTTGGCCGCAAGGAGGCTGTTGAACACATCTTCAACGAAGAAGAGTGATGGAGATTGGCAAGTAATCTGGAAGCATTTCTGGTATTCCGAGAAAATAACTACCAGGACTACCTCATCAAATCCACTCGCAAGTACGATGCAAAGCTCGGATGGGACAAGTGGGTCTTCCGTGAGTAGTACCAGATGAAGAGAGTCCCAGACAAGGACCCTCAGTGGAAAGTGTTTCAGCGAAAGTATAATCTTAGGCTGCAGGCTTCTGCCAAAACTGACGAAGTTATCCAAGCTTCTGACGAAGTTCCTCAAGCTTCTGACGAAGGTCCTCTAGCATCTGACGACGTAACAGAGACCATGGACGAAGTTCCTCAGCCTTCTGATGAATGCAAAACAAGTTGCGCCAGCTGCGACAGGCTGTCAGTGATGACACGTAGAGCAGGCTAGTTTCCTGGCTGGATTCAGCTTGTAGGTGAAGGTCTGCACCTTTTCCAGAGATGGATTGAATTGTGACAGCTCATCTGTCTCCTTGTTGCTGAAGATGAAGCGGTACAGATCAGCTGCCCACTGTACACCTGCGATAAAGTCCCCTTTGCTCTCATTGAGGGTTAGGCTGTCGTATATAGTCTCGAGCAGGGCACGTCCACACTTGGAGCTGAAGTATAGCAACTGGGCATTGTGGCAGATGTCCGGTGAGATCTCGCAGATGTACTTCTGAAAGAGGATGAAGACAGTTATCTTTGTGCGCCAGATGCACCTGGTGATGTTGCTGAGGTAGGTGACTGTCTTCTGGTCCATTGCAGGGTCATCGATAACTAGAACATGTGCTTCTGTCAGTCGGGCTGCCAGCAGTTTCTCCATCGGTGCTTGCAGGTTCTGCATCTTGGTGATTGGGGCCATTGTACCATTGATCATTACTGTCAACCGCCTCAGCATCAGAGTCAGACACCAGAAGGATGTATTGAGAGTGTAGATGTTCAGCCAGGAGAGCCTGCAGCAAGATGTTTTACCCATGTCCTGATGGTTCAATGATCAGCACCACCTGGCCAGCATCGGCCGGTCTATTGTCGAATGGTACAGACATGTGTGCGGAGGATGGTTAGCACTTGGTCGGCGGTAGCCTCGTCTATATCTGGGAGACTAAACGGCAGTACTTCCTGCACCAGCTCTTTCGCCTGCAGAGTGGGGAATCCTACACCTCCAGCGGATACGAAGGATATGATGGAGGCGTCAAGCATGAAATCCCAGCAGCAGCCGAGAAGATAGCGTAGAGGGCCTGTGTCAGCACCCACAGTGTCTAGTACATCCAGTATCTATATGATACATGCACAGGAAGTCATGCCTATCCTGTGGTCTTAAACGGCAAACCAAAGAACCCTGACTTCTTCACCTATGGTAGCTGGAGGCTGGTAGTAGCACATTTTTTGCCATAGACAGTGATATGGCTCAGGCCGAGGGTGCCTATCTTGAGATTCTCTCCATCCTATCGGAATGAGCTCCGTGGTTTCAGAAGATCATTGACCAGGTCTTGTGCAAACGACTCAGCCATAACCTTGACGGCTCCAGCTCATCGACTCTGAGCATGCCTCGCAACGTCGACATCTCCTTGATGCCCATCCCCTTGTATACAGTCTTGGCCTTGTTAATGGTCGATTGTCCTACCGTATCAGTGTTCCCGATGAGATCTCAGGCTGGGATGGTACCTCGGATCTTCCGCTGGTCTCCCTTCTCATCGAAGTCTAAAAAGAGATAGGGGCAGCAGTGTCCTCTGAACCAAGGCGTCCCTCGCCCAAGATCGCAAGATCGCCTAGCTCTTTGCTTTCTAGGTCTGTGAGTAGCAGAGTCATAGTGCTATATACAGATGGCGTAAACCTACTAGTCATACCCCCAGTGAAATAGTTGGGCATAGGAGGAACACGCAGTCAGCCAAGGGAATAGGTATCAGTGGTCAGGGGACCGGGTCTCTCTGCAGGAGCACGCCTTGTGGGTGGTCCACCATTCCCGGGCATTGGCAATCCTCAGTCTGTGTGTTCGACTATGGGCTACACACCGCCCTCTGGCACACCATGCCTCATATGCTGCAGGGATCTTGTGATCCATCTCTCACTATTCAGAGGTGTTAGACGTAGGCGACGATGATCTCAGCCATTGCACTCGTTGCTAGCCCTAGAACCGCGGCCTCCATTGGTGTAACACGTTCACCCATGATGTTGGCGGCAACAGTGTAGGAGGCACCACTGAGGGCGATCTTTGGGATGGGGTGAGTTATTCCGAGACAGTTCCTGGCCACCCCACTCACCACTGTAGCGAGGACAGCCACAGTTGCGGTAAGAAGAACTTCATTTCCCCCTGTCATCTTCACTACGGCCACATTCCCCGCCACGTTACTGGTGACATGGACTGCCAGAGGTTTTGCTTTGGTCAGTAACTTCTGTGTCTTGGTTCGCAGCAGGTTCTCCACCTTCTGAAGGCCTGGCTCTCGGGCAGTTGCTTCACGATGTGTACCATTGCCGTCATTGTTTAAGCACTGAGTATACAATGCGGTTAAACGTCTGCCTCCCCTGTCGAGAGAGCTAATAAGATCTTCCCAGTCTGCGTCTGCCAGGTGGCCAGGTTGGTACTCAGCAATATTCATCTTTCTATTGAGACATCTTAAACATGTCCGGGCTCACACTATGCGAGAAGTACTATGATGTCTTCCAGAGGGAGTTGAATGATTACAAGAAGAAGACACCAGATGAGCTCGTGAAGCTCTATCTAGGATTTTGCAAGGGACAGATCTGCTTCCTCAAATACCTTATCATGGGCGGGAGTATCGTCGAGCAGCTCCTGCGACCTAAAGGTTTCTACAAGGATCCGGAGTATCTATCAGATGTGTTCCAGCAGTTGCAGGCTGCCATGGCCTCACCGGACTCAGAGCTGAACAAGGCTCTGCGATACTACTGGAAAAAGGATGCACTGCAGAACCCTCCAGCCCTTGGATGTTCATGTTGGCAGCGGGTATAGAGGCTGTAGGGCATGCCAAGCTGGTTCAGTGTCTCACCGTGGTCCCCACTGCTACTGTAGAGAGTCATGGTAGTCTTATAGCTGATTTGCTAGCAGCAGAGTAGACTGATCCCGAGCGCCACGATAGCTAGGCCTGACAACACTCGTAGAGCTACCACAGGAAGCAGTGTCGTGTCGACTGGCTGCAGTGTCGGGGTCGGAACTGCTGGAGCTGCCATGTATACTGGCTGCAGTGTCAGGGTCGGAATGACGTGTAGGTGCGTTGATGTCGGTGTTGAAGCTGAAGTGGACACCAGGGAAACTCCCCTCGACTATCATGTTGTTATAGCCCTTACTTGGAGGTCCTCGATGTTCACGATCATGTTGCTCAGAATCAACCGTAGGTGTGGTGAAATAGCAACGTCAAGTTTGCGACGGGCCTTCTGCAACCCCTGCTGGAACTTAGCAATAAGACTACTGGGGTCTGCCACGATGATCATATCCTCAATGAGACTGATGAACATGGCCCGGACCTCTGCTCCACTGACACCATCTAGGGAATGCCGCAGCTGGGTCTGTGCTGTAAGGAGGCACAGTGCTTCCAGGGACTGGTTGATCCGAACTATCCCAACTGGTGTGAGGCCTGAGGTTGAGTGTGGGACAAAGTACTTCCACACATCTGGATAGTCCTGCCGTAAGCCAGTGATGTGCATATTTTGCACCAGCACCCCACGGACGGAGTCTGGATCGAACTAGAATGTCGCTGTTGGTGTCTTTGATAGAGGAATCCTGAGTAGTCACGTCTCGGGTCACCGTACATAGCCCCTAGACCGCTGTTGTCACCACCATGCCACCAATACTCTGGGTGAGCACTGACCTCTCTCTGTAGTCGGCTGGCCGCTGAGACGCTATGACTGTTGAGCTGTTGGTCGAAGTCATTTGTATCAGGGAGGTTTGCACCCAGCTCATGGAGGATTCGTCACACCGTGAAGTACACGTGAAATCTGAGACAGCTGGCGATGAGCACAGCTTCAGGAGTACCAGAATAGGAGTGAAGCAGGGTGGAACTTACTGCACATCCTGCCGTGGCACACCACACAGCAAAGTTCAGCTGCTGATTCCAGTATGAGAGGCTTGGAGCAGCCATCCAAGTATGAGCTTGCTTCGCATCCTTGATGGTGATTGGGCGGTTGGTCAGTGGTCGTGGGTTGATGAAGAAGCTGGTTTGGGTCCATCCACTGTGATGGAGAACGGTGTTAGCTCTGGTATATCATCCAGTAGACCTATTAGGCCAGTCAAATGTGTACCTAGGAGGGGCGGTTGGCTCCGGATGACTGTCATGAGGTTCAGTGGGAAGGCCATCTATACTGGTGTTCTTAAAACTACCCTACAGGCAGCACACTATTTGTAGTCGTCTCGACTCCAGAGACCAGCGAGGCGACCTCGCCGTAACATCTCGTTTTTTAGCTCCTCCATATCAACCCGCCCGCTGGAGCCTTTGAGGTATTGCTGTCGCACTTTAGGTTTCTCCGTGCAGGACATGCCTTGGACCTTCAATATATGGTGGTACTCTTCATCGGTGACCTGGCCATCCTCGAGAGCTTTGCTGACAGACTCGTCGATAGTCCGTAGCATACTCCGTGCCAGTGTCATGTACTTAGCATGCTTCTGCAGCCTCCTTGTGATCTGCTGCTGCCCCACCCCAAGCCCGTGGCCAAGACAGTGGCAGCTAGTGTCACGCCACCGAGCAGGATGGCGACGATGGCACCCACCCCTGTAGCGAGAGTGGCCACAGCTGCCACCCCAGCACTGACTCCAATCACACCTGGAGCAGTGGTTGTACGCACGAGGACGTTGTAGGCTGTCTTATATCGCCTGCACGTTCTGCTGTACTTTTCTGCCTCATGGACGGGATTCTGACTGATGGTATCTATCTGCTGGAGTCCCCAGCCGTGGATGGTACCACCCTCGTCAGCCGTCAGGGAGGGGTATAGTTCTGGTTGCTTCCGCTACTCTGATTTTGCCATAGTATACCTGGAGATTAAACCTGCATCACCTGCAGAATCTGCTCATGAGTCATAGAAGGGTTCATTTTGGGGAGCCTGGCAAACCATGCCAGCTTGCTGGTGTCGGGACAGACGTCTCTTAGACAGGCATCATCCAGCACTATGTCGGGGGCCAATAGCTTTCTGAGACGTGACATCTGGAACTTCATCCTATGACCAAAATAGTAGGTCCGCCACTGGATGGCTTTCTTGGTCTTACACCTTTGCGCCATCTCCTCTTTGCACTGTATGACATCCGGCTCATCCTCGTCTGTGACATCGTCGTAGACATCTGGCCCATCATCGTCTGTCAAGACTCCTGCGTCCTGCTTACTCTCCTCCAGGAGGGCCTGTCATTATTTGGAACCTCCACTGTTCCTTTGCCTCCTTGCAATGCTCACGTTCTGTTGATACCAGCTCTCCTGCTGTAGTCGCTCTCCTTCTTGTTGCAGTGCGAGCATCTGTTCGTTTAAGGCCTCTATCTGTGCAGGGGTCATGAGGGGGCAACCCTGTAGATGGCTCTTCATCATCTCTGCGAAGGTCAGATTTCCTGATGTGATATCATGTCAGGTCAATGAGTAATAAGAGTGTAAACTCTAAATGTGCGTCCGATATCCCATCCGTGCTGGCATATATGTTAATGGAGGGCTGTCAAACAGGTGATTTACAGGTGTGAACATGCTAGGACTGATAGCTTTCCATAGGTTGCTGTTGGCACCTGGGAGATTACTCTATCACGTCCAAGCCAACTTCTACCAGTGAGTTGCCGTGTGCACTGCTCGGAGGTTGGTGTAGCACATCGGCGTGTATGTATGTTGTGCCCTGCTGAGGCACCTCGAAGGGACCCATTCTACACGGTACTGTACCACCCATCTCCCCTCTAGAGAGGGTGAGACTACGTTCTCATCACCGGAGAGCAGCAGTCGGACAATCAGCATGGTTATATCTCTTGTTTAAACCCCTCCTATACAGTGCTATGGAACCCATATTTGCTCACTCGACTGGTCTTGCTGACCTGGCAGATGTGCACGCAGTTGATGCTGCCTAGGTAGAAGAGAGCGATGGCAAGTCATTTGCCCTACAGTACGAAGCAAAGTCAAAGGCATTCTCCCTCCACCCCATTGGTGGTGATGGGGTGGAGCTGCTCACAGACCTCAAGGATGTGTCGAAGGAGCACCTGGGTCGCAACATAGATGGCCATAAGATCGTGTTTCGGTACGATTTCCCGAAGAGGAAGTAAATCATCGAGCCGTTGATTGAGCTCTCGGATACAGAGGTGGCAGACATCAACACCCTAAATAACGACCTGAGCTTTCATCTGGTCAAACTCTTTTCGAGCGATGCCATGCCGATGACCCATGATGGTCGGCTATTGACCATGGCAAAAAACCAGCAGTTCATATTTGAGAAGAATGAAGTGTGGTACCACGCTGGATCTGGGGATGACTGGCAAACATCGTTGCCCCTATATAGGCCCCCCGCAGTCATTGACATAGAGGTTACTCCCCTCTCCACTGTTGTGAAAAGGGATGGGACAGTTTGAAAGCTCTACAATCGGGGATCATCCCTCCTCACCTACATAGGTGAAGGTGTCTCCCTGACGAGGGTGGGTCACCGGATCGGGGTTACAGGTGGAAAGCTCCTGCTGCATCATCCATTCGATGGACCAGAAGAAGCTGTTAACCTCCAGGAGGGCATCCTATGGGTAGATGGTGTCACATGTCTCCAAAGCCAAGGGTGCTGTTAAACTGCTTCAGCGAGTTGGACTCACTAGCCCGCAAACGACTCATGTAGTCCTAGAGCTACGTTTCTTAGCCGGCGGCAGAGTGAAGCAGCTAGCCCCTGCCCCTGAGGGGATGAAGATCACTATCAATCCGGGTGCATCAGGGCTCAATCTGGCACAGATATTTCTCGACTCACTCTGTTCAGTTTAACTCTTCATATATAGGTATGATTCTCATCATTCTGCTCGTGCTGGCATATACAGCAGTGGCACAGGGCACTGAGACTGCCATGATATTGGATGCCAAGTGGGCCCCTTCCGGGATAACCCCCAGTACAATCCTTGGGCCGACCACTTGTGGAAAAACATTTACGACCGCTTTCACCCACGTGAAGAGATCAATTCTGTCTGCCACTGCTATGTGGTGGAGAGGGTAGGACGTGCTTGTCTGCTGGAGACCCCTGCTCAGCACCAGATTATCTGCGTAACATGTGAACATGCCAGAGTCTGCCGTGGTGCAAATGCTAATCACTTAAGCATCCTACCAGGTGAGTTGTCAAGGTAGATGGTAGACACTATGGGTGGTCTCATCATGCCAATGCAACTCTGGCAGAGACTACGTGTTTGTCTGAGCCTACACAGAATAGAGAGCGAGAGAGAGAGAGAGGCCAGCCCTTCTGGTGTGGTTGATCACAAGGCGATCAGTGGTGTATATCTCTGTGGAGGTTTGTCTCTAAATGGGCTTTCAGACCCTATTATGTGTAGTAGTATTAGTATCGGAATTAAAATGATACTACCTCCCTCAACTGGCAGCCGTTCGGCGATCCGTGGTGGCCCCCACCGCCCTCTCAATCCCTGGGGACCACCATCTAGAGGCATACACTAACCGCCTGTCTCAACATCTCTGGGGCCTCCATCTAGAGGCATACACCAACCACATGTCTCAACAACCTATACCCCAGGGATTGAGAGGGCGGTGGGGGCCATGGTTCGCCGAACGGCGGCCAGTTGAGGGAGGTGGTATCATTTTAATTCCGACACTGCTACTACTGCAGGTCAACCGAATTTTAACACATAGGTTGTCCAGGGTGTATGTGTGTGTGGGAGTGTGAGGGGGGGGGGGGGTGGGGTGGGTGGGGGTGTGGGGGTTGTGGTGGTGTGTGGAGGCGGTGGGGTTAATTAATATAAGGCTTGATTTGGTATTTACAAGGATTCTGTAGTCGGCATAGCTTACAACAGCATTTACAGAAATGGGACAACCTGGAAGTACAGTCGGGAAATCCTAATTTAAATGGCATACTGGCCCCTGGGGTAACACAAATATTTTTCTAATTTTCGAGGCCGGCTATATAGCCATAACTGGTGGAGGATTGTCCAGATAGCAATTCAATTCAATATGTGCTTACACAACAGTGTTTGTTGTAAAAGAATGGCGTCACATTAACGAAGTTTGAATTTTTCAAGGGTCATAACTCTGGAATATATTGACGGAAACTAACGAAGCAAGAGCTTGATACTATTAATCTAAATTCCATGTTTGGTTTAAATCTGTTTAGTCTAGTATGAGCTATTTCCCGGAATCTGCCAAATTAACAGAGTTAATATTTTCAAGGGTGATGACTGGTAACATTTATATTGATGGAAACTAAGGAAACACGAATGTAATCTTTGTCTACATTGAAAAGTGTGCACTGAGCGATGCCTGGAGCAATTTGCCTCCCTAACGTCTCTGGGTCCTACCGGAGTTGATGTTGCCTCGGAGGCCTGAGGTCCTGTGGAGCGGTGGAAGGTGAAACTGTCTTAGTGGAGAGGGGTGGGCCTTAGCGGGCGGGCGAGACAGTCGTCTTTTCCTATCCTTATCCTGGCCAGTCGATACGTTGCTAGTGGTCGCTATATGTCTCGTCAATTGATACAATTAAAGTTAGTTGGTCGCAAAGTTTTGTTAGCTATTGCTTACTGCTTCCATAATTATCCTTGTAAAACGAATCCTACTTTAGTGTTCACAGAAGGTGTACGGTTGGGGGTGGGAGTTGAAGATTCAGTAGTCGCCACCTAGTTGATCCGATGTTCTCAGCGGGCCTTCCGAGGTGATCCTTCTGTGTGTACCTTCCCTAAAGCCTTTCCCGGTTTAGGGGAAATTCTGCATGAGGGGTGTTATTAGTGACCTTTAGAGTGCGTGCAGGTTTTAAGGCCTCAATCAGCCGCCAAAATGATCACATTTGGTTAGGTTATCTGAGAACTGCTTCTCTCGCGTGGTTAGGCGAGCCTTCTCCTCAGAGCCTAGGCCGTCTTGAATGACGTCAAAAAGAGCTTGACCCAGCACAGAGGTTGATTCTTCTGAGTTTCGGACGCACAAACAGGCCTATGTAACTAATTGAACAATGAAAGCGTTTAGTGGAACCTCTGCCGAGCCTGGGCACTATGAAGATGCAACGGACTTGGAAAATATTCTTGTGATGCGGTGGTTATTGGGTTTGGTCGCCAGAACCAGTGTTAACCGAAGAATCAGATAACTACCTAACCATTGTCCTGACCGCTCACCTCACGGTCTAAAGAGAAAAGAGAAGTGAAATGCTTCCTACACCAGGTTCTTCATAGGAGCTTCGCCGCCATGTCGAAAATTCTGCCATGGGGACACATTTAAAGTGTCTTAGCGTGGGGTGCGAAAGTTTAAGCAGAGGAGTGTCCTCTTGTAAATCTTTCCAGGTGAGGGTCACAGACTCGTTGGGTGGTTGAAAGGATGGCAGAGGTTAATCGGAGCCTAGGCAAGGAGCATCCATTGGGAACGCCCTTTCTTGGCATGAGGCAGCCTCGCGATGTTGAAGTCATTCACAGCGGAGCAGCAGTAAGTAGTGGCCCTGAGTTCTGCTTCAAGCAGAGAAAAGGCAAGCTGAGAGTTCTCAGCTTTACTAATCCTAAAAATCTTTACCACTCGAAAGAGGCGCCTTGTGGGCCAGTAGTCGAAACAGCGTGGATCGAGGAGACCAAGCGCACACACCAAGCATGGCAACATCGATGGGCGCTAATGGGGAGATGGTAGAATTCCGTCAATGACAATATACTATTTGAGGGTGGTCCGAGTGAGATGCGGGGACTTACTGAGTGGAGGAACAAGTCAGCCTTTTTTGCGGGGAGTAATCGTGCCTCAGCACAGGAGTACATGTGCCTACTAGGCACTACCTGTCACCTACTTCACAAGAAGCGGCAAAAGAGGCGAATGTCCCATTTCGCAAAGTTCCTTTTACAGTAAAAGGAGTGACACCATCACAGTGCTATTTTATTTAACTTTACGCAATCCGCAGAAGACAGTTATGAGTGATAATCCCTGTTTCCAGTCGAAAGCAAGAAAGAGGGAACTGCTGCTTTACAGCGAAAGGTAAACAAAAGCATCATCGTCCATATTTGCTGACCGGAGCAGCCAGCTGCCTCCTCGGAGGCGCATGAGTCTGGCCAGGAATCCCCAGTATTTCTGTTTACCTGTGCCCTGGACTTAGTCTTCGGCCTCGTTCCATGCACTGCTCTTCTTGGGTGGGGAGCTGGCATGCTTCACGGCCATCGTGGCTCACTACAGGTTCCTTTTGGTCGGTCAGTCATTAATCTGAGCAGAGTAGAGCAGCATGTATGTAGACTTCATTCCAGTCACAGGAGAGGAAGAAGCAAAGAAGACGATGTTTGGCGACAGAAGGAGCAGAAGGGGTTCCAGGAGCAGTGCTGTTCATAGCAGTAGACCTAATGGTCATAGAAACGCTGCATTCGCGGGAGCTTCTGTGGCAGTGGCAATGGCGATGACTCATTCTGCAACCAGAGAGGCGAATCTCCCCAGAGTGCATGGTCGAAACGGCATTCCCAAGCCGAAGATTGGGTCCTTTTAGGGAGAGGGATCCATTTGAGTTAATCCCGCATGGGAGGTGAGTGTGGGTGTAGTGCGTGTGAGCAAGGAGGAAAGAGAGGCCACCAGTGGTTTTCATTCTTTCCCAGCTGCATTCGAGCTGCGACCTATTTTATGCATCTGTCTTTCTCTCTCTCTCTCTCTCTCTCTCTCTCTCTCTCTCTCTCTCTCTCTCTCTCTCTCTCAGGGTCTAGTGTCTCGAGAGCGAGAGGGAGAGGGAAGCGAGCGAGAAGCTGTGAGGGGAAGTGGGTCTTTTTGCTAATGCTTAGGTTTTCCTGAGCTCCATATGCTATACCGGGCAGTCGTGACAGCTCTCTTTTCCTATCCTTATCTTGGGCAGTCCGTTGTTGCTAGAGGTTGCTATATATCTTGTCAGTTGATACAACTAAGGTTCGTCAGTCAAAAAGAGTCATTAGGTATTGAAGTTGCTTACTTCTTCTTCTTTTCGTTCGCTGATCATACCGCCAGTCCTGTAAGTGACTATCGACATGATCATATGCGTTAAGTGCGTGGATCCATGGTTTATTAGAGTGCGCCGTGCAGCCTGGAACCCCCATCTTCAGCACTCGAGGTTTCTGTCAGGATTACCTCACCCTTACCTCCTTTAGTCACCTCTTACAACACGCAGAGGATACGGAAGGTGTATTCTAAGCCCCACCTACAGGGCAGAAGTTGCTTACTGCTTCCATAATTATTCACGTAAAGTGCCCTAGTGGTCTAAAAATAAAAAAGAAGCGAAATGCTTCATAAGCCATGTCGAAAATCCTGCCAAGGTTGGCACGTTTGAGGCCTAGGTGAGGAGCGTCCATGGTGAATGGCCTTACATGGTTTGAGGAAGTCTCACGACGTCTAAGCCATTCGCAGTGGTGCGGTAGTAAGAGGCGGCTCCTAGTTCTGCTTCTAGCGGAGGAGGGGCGAGCTGAGAGGCGTGATGAAACGCGGTCTCACCTTTCCTAAACCTAACAAATCTTTCCTACTCGAAGGAGGCCCTTTGTGATCCCGTAGACGAAGCGGCATAGATCTGGGAGACCAAGTGCATGCACCGAGTGTGGCAACTTCGAGGGGAGCTAACGGAGAAGACAGTAGAATTCCGTTGGCAACAATATATATATATAGGGGGTGTCACCTACTTCGCAAGAAGCGGCAAACGAGGCGAATGTCCTATTTCACAAAGTTCGTTTTTCAGCGAAAGGAGCGACACTGAGACAGCAATATTTAATTTAGCTTGATGCTGAGCGGTGCATGGGAGCACATTCCGCAGCAGACGACTAGGACTGACGGTCCCTTTTTCAGATCATTCACAGTCGAAAGCAAGAAAGAGGCAACTGCCGCTTAGCAGTGGAAGGTAAACAAAAGGCGCTTAATGCTGTAAATCTAACCTCTGCAGAGAAAAAGTACATTAGATTAGTGAGTACGTTTAATATTTATGAAACATGTATGTAATTATTCCTAGGCATGATGTCCTTTAGGATTTTGCCTAGTATCAGTACAGATACAGATACAGATACAGCTCCAATTTATGTCAAGCACGGTAGAAAGTCAATGATAGAAAGGCGAGTCTCAGGCACAGATGCAGTCGATAGTATTGTCTGGATGCAATCAAAGCTACTTCATTTCAGAGTCAGGAGACGTGGCGAGGTTTTCAGGTCAGCGAATTTCCTCAATCATTTCTGAATCGGGGAGCAGAGGGACTGACCATCGACTGGAGTTGTTATCGAGGCCGCCCGAGGACAACCTCTACGCGGCTGTTTTCTGATGCAGAGCGACTAGATTTTATACACTCTGCTCTGCATCGCATCATCGTTTCGATGAGATTTCCGTAGTAAACAACAGCCAATCAGCAGGAATGGCTACACTCACGCCAGCCTCCATAGCATTTAACAGGTGACAGCGGGTTCAACGGAGAATTATGTTTTAAGCTGTCTTCTCCCTGGGAATGTTCAATGATACTTTGATTAAACGTCACTCTTTTTCTGTCTTCACCCGTCATTATCATGGTGAGGAAGCGGAACCCTCAGCGTTTCCAAAGGTAATTAACACTCTCGGATCATCTTGTGATCATGACCATTAAGCGAGTGAGAAGTCGTGCAAAGATCATATTTACAATCTAAAAGTGCCCACTGAGTCGGAAACCCCATTAGGAATAAATCCCTGTCTATTACGGTGGTACTCCCAGTGGCTTAGACCTTTTCGCCATCGTGCATGCCTTATGTGCAGGCGTTCCCAGAGTGGTCGAAATGCGTTCTGGAGGGGGGATTACCGCTTCATGGTTGGCTAATCCTTCCCGTTTCCCGATCACAGTTCAATAATCCGAAATTCTATTTGGGTCAATATTCAGAAAGTTCATAATTCCGAAGGTCACAGGGTTCATTAGTCCAAAAGTTCGTCAGTCTGGAGGGTCAGTAGTCCGAATTTTGATAGATTGGTGTACATTTGTGCTGGCTGACTGACTGACTGACTGCCTGACTGACACCACCTCCCACCCTAACCAAGCCCCTAGGGGGTCGGGTGGGGTAGTTGTACCAAAATTCCAAAAGTACCATTCACATCCCTGGCCATATGTGAAGGCATCCCTAATGGTTAAAGTTCTGAATTTGTGCACCAAGAGTTGCGTTACAATTAATTAACACACAACCTTATCCTTTTGATCGTGCTTATGACCCCCCCCTCCACTTGACCAAAGAGCAAAATAATCCTTTTCATATAGTCTACTAATCATGGGCTTCAGATGATATACGACACGACCGCCTTTGGAACAAGGGCCTTAGCGCTCACCTGGACTATTAGCATTTAAACCATTAGTATTTGAACAGACAGAATACTTTAAATTCACCAGTAACAAGACATAAAATAGAAAATTGGTAATTCAGTATGAACCACACAATCAGATTGAACATTAGGTTCCAATTTGGCCATCAAACACACAATTCTGATTGGTCCTTGACATCCATGTCAAGGATCACATTCTCTTGAACAAACTTTAAGCACTCTTAGTTGTCCATGAAATTAAATCTAATGAGTTTTAGCCTGATCCGTACAGCAGTTCCTGAGATGTAATTTTGGAGAACAAGATGACCACTGGAAACAATTTCCAATGATTCTTTGAAAAATTCAAGATGACCAGTCAAAGTTCTGTGGACAGGCTCTCACACCACCCTAGAGTCATTCCAGCCGAGTTTGCGTGCGGTCGTTCAAGCGGTTAATGAGGAGTAGCATTTTAACTGACTTTTGTAGCAAATCCAAGATGATGAACGGAACAATAGACCAATCAAAATTCTGTACATCAGCCTAGTATTTTTCCAGCTGAGTCTGGTTGAAATTGCCTAATCAGTTAATGACGAGTAGCGTTTTAAACGATTTCCCACCATTTTAATTGAAAATTCAAGATAGATCAATCAAAATTATGTATACAAGTACTGAAGCATACCACTCTAGGCTCCTTCCACCCGAGTTTGCTTAAAGTAGTTGGTGAGGAGCAGGCTATTAACAGATTTTCAGAAATTTTCAGAAAAATCCAAGATGGCTACCATAAAAGTTTACCAATCAAAATCCTGTATACATGTCCCGAAAACCCAGCCAAGTCTATTTGAAATTGTCCATGTAGTTAATGACGATTAGCGGTTTAAACGATTCTGAAAATTCAAGATGGCCGCCAAAAAATAGATCAATTAAAATTCTGTAAACACGTCTGAAGCATACACCACTCTAGGGTACTCCCAACACAGTCTGCTTGCAATCATTCAAGGGGCTAATGAGGAGTAGCATTTTAACTGATTTCCCAAAATGTTCAGAAAATCCTAGATGACCGCCAGAAAAACTGACTAATAAAAATTCTATATTCAAGTTCTGAAACCTACCAAGGTGGCCACCAGAGAAATTGAACAATCAATATTCGGAATATAATTTCTGGAGCCTACCACGATAAGATCCTTCCAGCCAACTTTGGTTGAAATTGGTGCACGCATAAATGAGGAGATGCGATTTGACGAAAGGACAGACGGACGAACGACGGTCATGGCATAAGCTCACATGTGAGCTAAAATTCTATTTTTGACCCCCACTTCCACCCATGGCCCCGGCCCTAAGGGGTCATACCAAAATCCTAAAGTGACATTGCACATCCCTGCCCATATGTGCAACAATCCTCAATGTTTCAAGTTTATATTTGAAAAGGTGTGCGAGGAGTTGCGCTGCAATCGGTTTCTGCACAGACACAGGCACACGCGCGCACAGACATTCACGAACGCATGCACGCATTCACGCAATTACGCATACACACTCTGTATGACGTAATCCCCACTTTTTCTTGAAAACATGGGGATAATAATAATAATAATAATAATAATAATAATAATAATAATAATAATAATAATAATAAATCTAATTGGTAATTTTTTTCGGCGGTCATCTTGGAGTTTCCGAAAATTTCAGGGAAACAATTTTAAAAGCTTTACATACAGAAATCTGCCAAATGCTCTATGGGCGATACATTCTCTTGGTCCTCTTGTTAAAATATGCTGTTCTACCTGCCTGTTCATGCAAAGAAGACTGCATCTAATGTAATTTGAATCAAGTGGTTTGGAGAAATTGCCTTAAGATCACTGCAATAATTTGGATGCCACGGCGACTTGAGTAAAATTATTATTTTGATAACTGTGCCTGGAAGACACATTTGTCAATAACTCCGGTTGTATTTGAGAAAGCATGACCTACCTACGTGGATGGTTGCTCATCGGGCCCCGATGAGGGATGCTATTTCTGAGATTAAATGATAAAATATCAAGGCACAGTGATTACAATTTCTACACGCGAACGACGCGCGTATTGCAGAAAGTTTGTGTTTGTTAAATTAATTTTTCAGTTTTATCCCATTTGTGGTAGACCTAATGAACCTTTCCGCTGCATCCATCCAATATAAGACGACATAATCTACTGCGCGAGGTATAGAATGGCATCACAATCAATGACGTCATTATGACGCCATGAATTACGTAGATAAGTACGTCACAAACGCATATTTGAAGACGGACGTTGTTGTACGAATTGTATGTCTTTACTATTTAATAAATATTCTGTTGAATATTTTGAAACTAATTTGACTGGCTGCTGTTGCTGCCATAGGCAGCAACAGCACCCAGTCAAATTTGTTACAAAATATTCAACAGCTTACCTGTATAGTTTTCAGGAAATTGATAGTCAGGAGGTTCAGAGATCGATCGATCCCAACACGGACGAGGCGTGGGTGGAGCTTAGATACAAATGGCCGGGACATAGTTATAACTGGAAAGCTTCATTGACTTGCTGGTCTACCTATCACAAAAAGGCCACACGCACGCCTATATCAAGTTTCATTGAAATATTAATTAATGTCTATATTATGCATGTTAATTCAATTTCTGACGCTTTAACTTTTTAAAAGGTTTATGCCGCAAAAATAACAATAACATATCTATGCATATCCAATGCAGTTATATATCAATTTTCAATACGTTATTTCAAGCGGTTCTAGCCTACATCACAGAATGTTTAAAAGAGTGAACAAACGGGTGAAACAAATGTTTACCATGCATAAGATGCATTAGAAAATTTATGAGTCATTACGTTAACTTACGTTAACGCTTCCAGGAAATCCTCTAGAACATCCCTCGTCCTTAATTAATGACCTGATTTCATCAAAATTAGTTTTGAACGATTGTATGGCGGTAGGATTCAATTAATTGGTCAGTCGATCGGTCGGTCGATCGATTGAACAATCAGCTGATCACTAAATTGAATCGTCAGGCCGAGTTTACGCCCCTACTAGGTAAGTTACTATAGCTACTAGAGTAGCGCCTGAACGGCTGGAGTACGTACTCTATTATACCTACCCACCTATCAGCCAGGGTAAGTCGAGTAGGTCACGTGTTTGCATTGAGATCAATGTAATTTAAACACGTGGTCATTTACCCGAGTGTAACTGATCACATGCTGATCTACCCTAGAGTACGTACGAGAGTTTTCGCCTAAGCTCGCTATATTAGATTGGTAGATTGAACATTTGATCGATTGACAAAACAATCAACCAAACAATCAGATGAACAGATTTACTGAGTACTTGGTTTATTGATTGACTGATGAATCAATCGACTGATGGATTAATTAGTGACTTATCTAATTAAGCTCTTGATCAGGATTGATTGATTGCTTAGGTGAGTTGATTGATTGATTCATCAATCGTTCGATTTATTAATTCAGATGACTGATCGATGGGTGAATTGCTTGATTGGTTGATCAATTAAGTGATCGAGTAACTGATCAATCAAATAATTCAATGTTGATTGATCAATCAATCGACTGCATGATCAATTGATCGACCGATTTTCTTGATCGATCGATTATCAAATTAATCAATTTATTGATTTATTGCTTGATCAATTGATTGATTTACGCATTCGTGATTGATTGGTTGATCGATTGCTCAATTTATTTGTAATTGATTTCTCGACTGATTGATCAATTAATTGACTGATTTCTCGATTGCATGATGGATTGATTGTCTGAATCTGCTTAATATACTGGTCAAGTGATTGCTTGATTCTGCAATCAAGTGATTGATCGATTATTTGAGCAATCAATCAATCGATTGATTGAACAAGAATTTGACAGATTAGTTGGTCGATTGCTTGATATTCTGTCGGCCAAATGGCTGCTCAATGGATAGATTGATTAATCTCTTGGAGAAGTAACTTATGGACTGGTTGATTTTTTGATTGGTCGTTCGTTCATTCGTCGTTTGTTCGTTTGATTGATTGATTTCAACAACTGGTTGATCGATTGATGAATTAATCCACTGATTGAGTGCCGGATACTTGATTGATTAGCTGATACATGTAGACCGATTAGCCGATTGAGTTATTGGTTGAGCAGTTGATTAATTTATTGATTGATTAATTGATTGGCACATTATTGGTTGATATATTGAATTTGATTAATCTACTAGCTAGGTAATTGGTTGATTGATTGACTAACGGATCGTTGACTGACTGGCTGATTGATATATTACGCGTCCAATCAATCAATCAATCAATCGGTTGATTTATCAATTTATTACTTCTGCACCTGTTCAATTGCTTATTCAATTGCTTACTTGTTTGCATGCCTAATTGATCAACTGGTTGTTGCGTGCCCGCTCCAGCGGGCACGCTTCCATTTATTGCTGCCTAGAATTGCCTATAGGCGCGGTCATTTCGCGCGTGGGGATTGTGGGGCTGTGTCTCGCGAGATCTCCATCGATACGAGATCTAATAATTCTCGGCGCGAAGACACGGCTCTATTTTTAGATTGCTGGATATCTCATAATTATGATCTTCATGCGCGTGATTCATGGCGAGTTCTCTTATTTGTTCTGGTCCGACTGTAATAGAGTTTGCGCGGCGATGACCGCTTAATTATTTTAATAAACAGCCAACGGAACTCCAAATAGCTACTCTAAATAGGCTTCTCTTGCTGGAGGACTGCGTACAAAACATGTTTATCATTCCTTCAGCAGATGAAAGTACGCAAGCACACGCCCACTCGCGGCGTCTCTTATATGTCCACTTTAGCACTCTATCAAACTGACCACAAATGGCTTCTTGCGGTGATCGTGAGAAATGTCCATTTGCATTAGCTACTCGCCGGAGAACTTGTTTTGAAAGTTTACCACTGGAATGACTGGTTGGATAACCGATCGTATAATTCCAGTAGTAAATTGCAAAAGAAAAACCATAATGGTCTCTTGGACGGCAATTAGAAATAGGACATTTTCTATGATAATGGATTTTTCTGTATATGACGTCATAATTATTTAGGTCAGATGTAGCTGGACCTCACAATCAAAATATGTAATGAATGACGTATCTAGCTCCACCAGGAACATTGAATAGCCAGTCAAGTATGCGAATTGCATGTCTTTACTATTTAATCAACATGCTGTTGAATATTTTGAAACTAATTTGACTAGACGCTGTTCGAATAGTATGTCCTTGCTATTTATTCAACAGTAATTTTCTATGATAATGGCTGGGTTCGATCTGTAACTGAAGGATATGACGTCATAATCAATTACTTCATATACAGGCTGACGTCACAATCCAAAATGTGTGAATGAATGGCGTATCGAGCTTAGTCATGAACATGGAATAGTCTGGCAAGTGTACGAATTGTATGTCTTTACTGTTTAATCAACATCGTGTTGAATATTTGAAACTAATTTGACCTGGCGTTGTTGCGGCCAGAGGCAGCAAACCTTTAAAAGCACCCAGTCAAATTAGTTTCAGAATAGTCATCAGCTTACCTGTATAGTTACCTTGAAATTGAAAGTCTGGGAATTCATTATTCAGCGTATATATATATATATATATACATCGATTCCAACACGCAAAACGGGGTGGAGCTTACCTAGAAATAGGCGTGGCATACCTAGAAATGGATCTCTCTATTGAAATTGTCATGAGCAAATTGAGCATTACATGGCTAATACCACTTGGTAATGCGTGGCCCACACAATATGGACCACTTGTATTAAGAGACCACCCATATTTATAGGTCACATATTTTAACAAGGCCAATCATAGATTGTTGCCCTGAATACAATGTACTCGTCCTCTGACGGAGGGAGGATAATTAATACCACTTGCTAATTGGCATTTTCATGTTGTCTATCCATCATATTACGTCATATGATGCCATAATCAACGACATGACGTATAGGATGACGTCATAATCATGACGTCATGATTGACTCAATTTAGTCCGTCATAAATGCTTAATAGTCCGACACGTTTTACGAATTGTATGTCTTTGCTATTTACAAAACATGCTGGTGAATATTTTGAAACTAATTTGACTGGGCGATGTTACTGCCACAAGCAGCAACAGCACCGAGACAAATTGGTTTCAAAATAGTCAACACCTTACCTGTATAGTTTTCTGGAAATTGATAGTCAAGAAGCTCAGAGATCCATCGATACCAACACGAGCGCGGTATTAATGTACTAATATACCATCCGGATTCAGTGACCGATTGACTAACGTTAGGCCTATGGAAGTCATTTCAAGCAACCGCCACCAAGATGTGACTTACTTGGGCAGAATTGTGTGTTTTTCTAACAAAATCCTTTAGAATGTTTAACACCGAAATTTCAATATCTCAGATAAATACAACTATACGAATATCTTTTTAATACTTTGACTGGTAGCCCACCCCACCCTACCCACCTACTTGTTGCTATCATAGACCTGTATTAAGTATTGCAACGACAACGACTGCCCATGTAAGCCTATCTATCATCTTCTCTTAATGTAATTTAACCCTTTCATGAGGAGGCCGCCAAACCGGCCTCTACAGTGATCTTGAGGATGTTAATTTGCAGGTCAAGAGAAGATCATTTTTAAAAATTCACCACTGAAATGACTGGCTCGATAATTGAGCCAGTCATTCCAATGGTAACTCTTCAAAACAGTCGTCTATTGGCCTGCAAATAGGCACTCAATAACCAAATATTTTCTTTCATATTCGCGACTCAATTTAGGTAATACAGGCTTAATAAATTATGAGGACGACGATGATGTACCATGTCTGTTTAACCTTTCCCGTATTGTATTGTAGTATGATTCACATTTGTTGCATTCGAGATAGGGTAAAAATAATAGACTTGTTACAGACAGTCTTGAGGCGTACTATCTGTGTGGTAAATTTCAAAAGAAAAACATGCATAATAATATTGTAGAGGGCGAAAAAGTAGACAGAGTTCGCTAACAATAATGGATCCATCTAAAAATAAAGGCTTGGCTTCTTCGAAACTACACCTCTAATGTAATGACCGGTCATCTTCTTACGTTATCACAACTACTAGACTGTTACACAGACTCAACTTCGGATATCAGACAGACCAGGACCCAGTCTATCTCCGTAGCAGACTGTAGAAGCAACACTGTGGATCGTGAAATCGCTATGCCAATGGCTACTCAATAGGCCCCTACATAAGAGATACATTTCTCGATCTCGTATCGAAAGAGAACTCGCGGGATACGAATGAATAATGGATGTGTGATTATCAGTAGTATCCTTTTGTCTTTAATCCAAAAGTGGGAATAAATCCATGAAGGGCCAATGCAATTATGTAGCAGTATTGATAGACTACCAATGTTCCAAATTTCCAGTCAAAACTGCTGTCAATAATATTGTAGCAGATTGTTGAATACAGAAATCAACCGAAAGTGTAGGCCTATGCATGTGCTAAGTTAAGAACGTCTACAGGAAATTCGGCCACAGAATTTCAACCATATAGTTAGATAGGTATATCAATACGCTAGTGAAGTAATGGATTGAGATTAAACAATTTTTTACCATGAAGTAATTTCGTAGTGCACAATTTCATCCCGAAAATTTGCTAAATCTCCAGTGATTCACAGTTTTCAGTGCCCTACTGTCTGTAGTATGTTTAGCCCCATAATTTCACCTACATAGACTTGAGCCTTAATATACTAGGTATATTCCGAATCTAACAAATTCTAGATGAAATAATTTTATTAGGCAAAGATTGGCTTAAATGTTGGGGTTTTCGTGCTTTTCGGTGCCCTACTGTCTGTATGTAATATGGTCGGCTCCCGAAATTCGCTCACATAGACGTAGAGGGATTTGAATACGATAGTTATATTGGGAATTTAAAAAAATTCGACCGTGAAGTAATTTCGTAGTATACGATTTCATCGCGTAAATTCGTTTCAATTTTGGCAGATCTGCGGGTTTTCAATGCCCTACTATTACCTGTCTGCAATAGGTTTGGCCACATAATTTCACCGATATGGTTAGATAGCGATATGAACACGCTAATGAATCTTGAGTTTTCTACCACCTAGTAATTTCCTAATATTCAATTTAGTAGCCACGGACAGTTGTCACATGCCAACAATTTACTATATTCGGTATCAGAATGTCTGTTCTCGATTTGTAATAATTCTTTTTATATATGGATGTATATAACTCAATATGAGCTAGTGCTTTTGCACAATTCTGCCATCAAGTAATCTCATCGTAGGTAGTTACATATTCGCCGTATGGCCCCATTATAATATGGTTGGTTCACATTCACCACATTCAGATAGGTGTCGGTATGTCCTGGCATATCGCTCATAATGGGTTCGGCCCCAGGATGTCACCCATATGTTTAGATAGGTATAGGCATACGCTTACGGAGTAGTGAGATTTAAAACTATCTACCATGAAATAATTTCGGCTCAAATTTAGGCCGATTCATGGTTTTCTTTGCACCCAGTCAAATTAGTTTCAAAATAGTCATCAGCTTACCTGTATAGTTACCTTGAAATTGAAAGTCTGGGAATTCATTATTCAGCGTATATATAGACATCGATTCCAACACGCAAAAAAGGGGTGGAGCTTAGCTAGAAGTAGGCGTGGCATACCTAGAAATGGATCCCTCTATTGAAATTGGCATGGGCAAATTGAGCATTACAGGGCTAATACCACTTGTTAATGCGTGGCCCACACAATATGGACCACTTGTATTAAGAGAGCACCCGTATTTATAGGTCACACATTTTAACAAGGCCAATCATAGATTGTAGACCCTTGCCATCCCGAACGCACATAGACCCGAATACAATACGCTCATCCTCTGACTGAGCGAGGGTAATTAATATCACTTGCTAATGGGCCTTTTCAGGTTGTCTATCCATCATATTACGTCATATGACGTCGTAATTAATTAAGTGACGCGTAGGATAACGTCATAATAATGACGTCATGACTGACTCGATTTAGTCCATCTTAAATGCTTAATAATCTGACACGTTGTACGAATTGTATGTTTTTGTTATTTAATAAAAATGCTGTTGAATATTTTGAAAGTAATTTGACTGCCCGCTGTTGCTGCCATAGGCAGCAACAGGACCCAGTCAATTTGGTGTCAAAATATTCCACGGCTTATCTGTATAGTTTTCTTGAAATTTATCGTCTAGTAGTTCAGAAATCCATCGATCCCAACTCGAGAGTGGTATGGGTGGAGTTTAGCTAGAGATGGGCAGGGCATAGCTAAACTGGAAAGGTTCATTGTATTAATAAACCACCACAGTTTTCAGTGCCCTATTGTCTGTAGTATGTTCAGCCCCATAATTTACCCCACATAGACTTGAGCTAGTCTATAAGCTAGTTATATTCCGAATCTAACAAATTCTAGATGAAGTAATTTTAATACGCAAAATTTAGCTTAAATGATGGTGTATTCGTGGTTTTCGGTGCCCTACTTTCCATAATATGGTCGGTTCCAGAACTCGGCTCACATAGACGTATAGAAGTTTGAATATGCTAGTTACATTGGGAATTTAAAAGAATTCGAACGTGAAGTATTTTCGTAAATTTGTTCCAATGTTGGCAGATCTGTGGTTTTCAATACCCTACCGTCTGCAATATGTGTGGCTACATAATTTCACCCATATGGTTAGATAGGGATATGAATACGCTAATGAATCTTTAGATTTCTACCACGTAGTAATTTCGTAATATTCAATTTAGTAGCCACGGACAGTTGTCAAATGCCAACAATTTACTTTCTTCAGTATTAGAATCTCAGTTCTCGGTTTGTAATTATTTTTTTACATAAAGCTGTATATAACTGAATATGTACTACTGCTTTTGCACGACTCTACCATCAAGTAATTTGGTAATATGTAGTTACATATTCACCATATGGCCCCATTGTAATATGGTTGGTTCACATTCACCATATTCAGATAGGTGGCGATATGTCCTGACCTATCACTCATAATGGGTTCGGCCCAGAATATCACCCATATGTTTAGATAGGTATAGGCATAAGCTTACGGCGTAGTGAGATTTAAAAATCTCATAACGTAAATAAGCTCAAACTTAGGATAATTCATGGTTTTCATTGCAATACGTTCACCCCAAGAATTTCACCCACAAATACTTATAGGAAATATGCTAGTTGTATTCCGAATTTAAAAAATTCTACAGGAACGTAATTTCATAGTACACAATTCCATACCGAAAATTGGCGCAAATTCTGTCAGATCAACGATTTTCTGTACCACACTGTTTGCAATAGGTTCGACCCCAGAAGTTCACCCATATGGTTAGATACGTATATGAATACGCTAATAAAGTATCAAATGTTAAAAAAATGTTTACTATAGAGTAATTTCATCATATGCAATTTAGTAGTGGCACACCATTGTTAAATTCCAATAATGTACTATATTCGGTACCAGAATATCTCTACATGCCTTGTAGCCAGTTTTCGAACATAAGGCCATGTAGAACTCACTATGTTTTCGTGCTGTGCGAAATATTGTATAATTCTACCACCAAATATTTATTATAGTAATGTGAAAATATTTCTATATATCCCATATTATTAGCCGCGTGTACTGGTAGAACCTGACTTATCAGGCTAATACCCTAACATTTGCACATATGGGCAACAAGATCGTCATCATTACAACGGTTGAGGCCAATTTTGGCCTTTTTGTCGAGCAAAAATATTTGATTTAATAGTTTGTCACTGTTTCCAGTAAAGATATCGTTTAATTGTTATGGTAGCTAAATGAAACAGATCACGATTGTGGCTGTTTCCCACTGGGTCTTGTCAGAATGTTTTCTACTATATCATTTTCATTGGCAAAAACTGGGTTCACGGTATTGGTTCTATCCTGGCCACTTAACTTTGTTGAAAAGGTTATCTGTCGGTACAGATCGGGGTCCTGTATTGCATCAAAAATATACTTGCTTTGCGCATTTCACTAGCATTGCAGTGTATATTTCACCAATGTATTTCCGGGTAATAAGCTGTTCACCTCTGTTTAAGAAGGTATCACGATTTAGGTTTAAAATATTCTTTACAGTTTTTCTTTAATATGTTTGAATGGGTGTCAGGTTCTGTACTGCTTCTTGCGCTGATTTTCTACTGACTGGGTTGCCAGTTCTGTTGAATTTTTTATCTTTACAAGTTGTTGATACCTAATGACCCAAATTTGATCTGTTACGCTTTGTTGATGCAGTAGTACAATTTTCTCATCGCTGGCTGCTCTTAATTTTGTCTGTTCCTCTCTCTGTTAAGGAGTTTGGCCTGGAGAAAAAGGATGGATGGAAAAATTGTTGGACTGACCAAAAATATAAGCTGCTTTTCCTAGCCCATAGCTAATACTGCCCATATCTTTTTGCAAGAAATATTCCTTCTTTTGTGTTTATTGTCCGCATGTATTTTTGT
>CM067365.1:69030629-69135629 GCA_034401795.1 Chaetoderma sp. LZ-2023a
CTGAGAGTATGAGTCAAGTCAGTAAAGTTTCTAGAGTGTGAGACATAAATCGGTTCCCAGTAGTGAGTACTTTGCACATGTTACCTTGCTGCTGCACTGAACTCCACACGGGGAAAAATTCCACAAGACCAAACTCTCCAGTGTCCATACTGGGTATGCCGCTAGAGATGGAATCTGCCGCTGACATGGACTTCATAGACGGGGTGAAGAACCACCATGACCAACCTCTCCCAATTGCTGCAAGAAATCTAGAAATTGAGAATCTTTTTATGAATGAATCCAAAACAGAGTTCACCCACATATACCTACCTACAAAGCATGAAACTAAAGAAAATGATAATCCACGTCATTGCTGTGAACCATGTAGGAAACCTAGAGTCTTGGGCTCACTCCTTTGTAGTAATGCTGACATTGCTGCACGATGCATCATTGTGAACATAGCTTTCCAGTCCTTCTGGAATCTATTGATTCATAGATCAAAGATGCCATTGACAAAAAGACTACGTTTATCCAATGCAACCTGCGTATCCTTGATGCTGTGTAACTGCAACAGCTGGGCAGCTCCAAAGGCAGCTCTAGACGAACTCAATGCCTGCTCCCGCAAACACCTACGCACCATTACTGGACATAGATGGCCAGACAGCATAATCTCCAACAATGCACTATACAATATGTGTAATGCATCGCTGCTGTCCGCCAAATCACCAAGTAAAAGTGGTTCATATTTGGCCATGTGCTTAGGATGCCAGAAGACATACCTTCACA
The DNA here is from genome assembly GCA_034401795.1 of Chaetoderma sp. LZ-2023a. Lineage (NCBI taxonomy): Eukaryota > Metazoa > Mollusca > Caudofoveata > Chaetodermatida > Chaetodermatidae > Chaetoderma > Chaetoderma sp. LZ-2023a. The sequence goes on from CM067365.1 coordinate 69,031,395, forward strand.
GAGAGCCTTGGAACTTTCCCTACTGGGAGCCAGCAAATGCAAAACCAGGAGAGGATGGCAATAGTTACATCTGTTAAGCATGCTCTGAGGTGACATCAAGAAAGCAGGACTCGTTACACCCAAATCAAAGATGGACCTGAGGAAGCTAATGATTTTTCCTGAGTGCAAGACACGGTGGTCAAACGTGAAAAAGAACTGATTGCAGCGGTAGGACATTTCTACTAGTACAGCCGCAGAATACAGTTATCTTACATAAATTAATGTTTCCACTCTGTTGAATGTGCACTGAAGAGAGCCAAGTGACAAAATGCAGCCATTCTGATGAAAAATGTGCCTTCATAGGTGCATGGTCCTTTACTGTGATTAACAAATCTATTGCCACTTGGTATGACTTTCCAGGAAATTTTGCACTTTTCCGGGGGAAAATACAAGATGCAATTTTTAAAGGATATATAGACACATTTTTTAGAATTAAAACAAGAAGATTCGGGATACCAAGAATTTATGATCATTACTGATCATAAAAAAGTTAATTTTGTTAGAAAAGTGCGAGTCTATCCAGCTTGATGAAAATATAATTACACAGAATACTTCATTGCAGGCACTTTAAAAAAGATTTTTAATAACCTTTGTGGATTTCTGTATCAAAATACTATGGAAAGTCTGTATATAGTTAGACATATAATCAGATTACCAAACTACTCGCAGTCAGAACAAAAAAGTTGAAAATGTGCTACTGTAATAACAATCATTTGCTTGCACTGTAAGCTGCTGCTTGCAAATTCCAGAAACCTTGAAACAGGACTTCTATGTTAACAGTTGCCTTCATCCCCACCTATGGCCACCTAAAATTATTGGATGCCCTTCTTAAACAGGCGAACATATGGTCTACTGTGACATGGACAGCATTATTTACCATTATTCTATGAGAAATCCACCCCTAATTGCGATATTTCAGAAAAATGCTAGGATTTTTCGATAATGAAATAATATTAGGCTTTAAAATCACAAGATGTGTATCTTCTGGGCAAAAAGCCTATGCATATGAACTCACAAATGATTTAGAAACGCACACAGCTATGAAAATAAAAGGTTTAATTCTGAATTACAGAACTAAAACATTGGATTCTAATACAGTGCTACAAGCAGTAAGCAATACTGAGTCTGTAAGTTTTGATTTTTATCCCAACTCCGTTGTGCATCCAAAGAATCACACTATTTTCTCAAAAGACATCACAAGAAGTTATAGGTTTATGTATTTGAGATGCATTCTTTATGATCAATATTTTACTATACTATTTTTCTTAAGACATAGTTATGCCACTTTTGAAAATTCAGCAATAGCTGCTAATGCAATACTCAATAGGCGGTGAGTCAAAAATCGTTGTTACAGGTTGATAGCCTTGCTAGAGCCAGCTACCCATAGTAGTGAGGACTGGTTTTACACTGAAAATGTTGCATTCAAATTTTGTGCATTAACAAGCAGTGATGGTCATTGTGAGAGAATATCCTTCCTAATCTGCTTGTTTTCCCTCTTATCACGTCTGCCCTTGGGTCTTGGAATGTGTGACTGTTTGCCATCAGCAGTTTCCTGGACTTGTTTTAAGATTTTCTGCTTAGTCATACAGGTACTAGAGATTTTCCTGCTGAAAATACTGCCTCTTTACTGCAACTTTAAAATGCCATCCTAATATATCATTTGCCAATCATATGATCACTTATAATGCTTCTTTTCTGATACCACTACCTTCTTTCCCGAGTATTGGAAAAGCTAACTAATAAGGCTTCCAAAAATATTCCCATGCTCATGTTATTTCTGATGAGTTGCACTTTCGAAAACTGGTAATCGCCTGCCAGCTTGGGCCATATACTAATTTCTCAAAGCAGTTGCATCAAGTTTATATAGAGCTATCACGGCTGGTTATCTTCTCATCTCTGGATAATTAAATGACATTTCCCGGTGTAGATTTATTATAAAGCTCAATACATTATGCCGCAGAAGAATAAATTCTCTCATTTAACCTTCTTAATCCTTGGAGCTGGTAAATATATACTAATGAACCCGAACATAAAGCAATCCAGAGTGATTGGTCACAATTTTTGAGTGACAAATGTGTTATATGCGCTATAACAAGGATATAGTTCATGCATACTTGAGTGATGTAAACAATTTCATCACTAGGTACAATCAACCCACAAGATGTCCATAATCTTGCTGTGTTCACTGATATAGCTATTAATTATATGGCTGCTGCTTCATTTTATTTCAAAGCAATAGCTAAAATTCGAATTCACAAAGTGTTTGTGTCTACCCTTAAGACGTTTAGTTTTAATGATTCTGTGGACTCTATATTAATGTATTTTCATCAATACATATCACGCTTTGCAGCTCTTGTCCATAAAATGTTCCGACTATCAGATGATTATTATAATAATTATTATTATAAGATTTATAACCCATCACAAGACAGCTTTTTCATATTGGCTTTAGTGGTTATGAATACACCTATAGCTATCTGCATAAGCATGTTTGGATATTTTGTTATCCAAGTGCAGGGCAAAAACATGAATACATACCACTTTCGATTATGGAGGAGGACAGAAGTGTTATAGTGTTACTTACTGATTTTCTGAGTAGGAATTCAGCATCACGAAGCTTGTACGTTTCTAAAAGGAATTCTACATCCGGGGTTTTTCTGCACCAGACTTAAAAATCACAGAATCGTCTTTATATTCTTCATTTTCTTCTTCAGCTCATACTGCTTTGATTGTGAGCACTCTGTTTAAAAGCTTGTGTGAGAAAGTGTGTTGCACATAATCCTCTTCATTTGTGCTATAGATCCAAAAGAGTAGGGTAACATTAATCTCTGATTCTGTCATTTCGAGATAATATCGATCATCGAGAATCACATATTATTGAACAGTTTTTTGTGTGAAACATATTCTACTTTAACCCACTGAATTCCACCTAACATTAATTTCGGATGAAGTTGATTTCTATTATTACTAGACTTTGTGTGGATACAATTCTCTTCAGAATTAGCTTGTTTTGGTAACGATCCAATATCGACTTACTCCACCTTCTTATCCAATATATTTCGATCCATATTGCTTCTTCTTCTATTCCAACTCGGCCTGGATTTAATTTCTTATAGAATTAACCATTCACTGTCGGAAACATACATACCACATGCCTTGGTCTGTCAAGGATCTAGTTTGGTAGCTTGAAAAATCTGTGCACATCAACATGGGAATATTTCGCGCTAATGCTGATTTTGCAACCATGATTCAGTTCACAGCAATATGACACGTTACTAGAATCAGTGTTGCATGCACAATGGACAATATCTTCAAAGGCTTGAATCATCTCGCAAAGCTTTCTAAAACACTGAGAGTTGAGATATAGTCTTCATGGTGTAAGGTAGCCACCAAGAGCACTAAATTAACAAATAGCCACACATTATTCTCATTTTGATAACTCATATATAACGTCCACGACACATATCAAGAGGTATAGAGCAACCAATACAATATGCAGAATTCATCATTCAAATAAAATCGGAATCGATCATGTCTGTACTCGAAATGGCCATTTCTCTATATGTTTCGAAAGTACACGATTACCAATCAGATTCCACTTCTATCACTATATGGCATAATTGATATTATTGTAGCAATTTGTTATGCACCTCTACCCACCAGATCGCGCATCTATCGCCATAGCCCATAATAACTATTCTTGTAGCACTTGACTATAATGTATGCACACATATTGCTTCAGCCAATCAGATCATTCATCTATCATTAAATGGCATAATCGAAATTCTTATAGCAACTGGTGATGTTTTATGCACATCTATCTATCACTATTGCTCATAAACAATAATTCCGCATCTATCAATCCAGCCAATCAGATCGCACGCCTATCGCTATAAGGCATAATCAGTATTGGGCTGGTAGGTGGCTATAGTTTATGTGTGTATGCTGCTTCAAACAATCAGAGCATGTGTCTAACGCTATAACCCATAATCAATATTGTTGTAACACTTTGATATAATTTATGCGCATCTATAGCTTCAACCAATCAGATCATGCATTTAAGGAATAGTCGAAATTCTTGTAACAGCTGTTATGAATTTATGCCCATCTATCGCTATTGCCCATAATCAATTATTCTGCCTCCATCACTTCAGTCAATCAGATCGAATATCTATCACTGCAGAACATAATCAAGACGAGGCAGACGACTAGCACAATAGGGCATAAATGATATTGGCTGACAGCTGACTTATACTTTATGTGCGTCTACCGCTATAACCCATGATCGATAATTCTGCGTCCATTGCTTCAGCCAATCAGTTTGGACGTCATAATCAATAATAGCTTTTTAATTGACAGGTGAGACTGATACAAATATGAGACTCTGTTTTTCTGCTCATTCTGACAAAGAGCGAGCTAGAGTGAACAGCTTCATATACTAGAAGTAATGGATGTTTTCGATATACTTATAGTAATGCTTGCATTACGAGCAGTGTCTTGAGTGGACAAAGACATATACTTTACTGAGATATCATCAGATTTACCCGATCCACAAGAGGAAACAAAGAAAATACGTATTTCTTGTATATTTTATTTCTAATACCTTATTAAAAATAGTATAAGAGTCTGCTGGCAATTTCTAAAATGGATTATTAAAAACGTGTTTTCACTGGTTAAGCATCTTGCCCGCAATATTGCTAAACTTTGTGTGTGATAGACGTCCTTTTTCATTGGTCCTCTCAAGGCACGTGGCTTTCTATGGGCATTCCTTACTTGCCGATATATGGAGTGAAAACGGGGCTGGTTCTGGTGGGCGTTTTGGACTAGGACACCCACCAGAGCATTCCCATATTTGTCACTCAATATGTGGGTAATTAAGCCATGCTCTTACCTCCCCTCCCACCACCAAAGCTATCTGAGTTGGATGGATCAACATAAAAGTGTTTCCATCTCACCCCCTTGCTATCCTCATATACAAGAGTGAGTCATGGCACTGACGCAAAGGCATAGTACAAAGTTGAAATGCGAATAATTACATTATTCTTTTATACCATAAATTCTTCATACATACCAGAGTTCAATAAGGTCACAGCTTTGACCAGGATATCTTTCTTTGGAGGTTTTTGTAACTTCTAACTGCTGCTCTTGTGGTTGTTGTTGTTGTTGTTGTTGTTGTTGTTGTTGTTGTTGCTGCTGTTGTTGTTTTGTTGTTGTTGTTGTTAGTGCTGTTGTTGTTGTTGTTGTTGTTGTTGTTGTTGTTGTTGTTGTTGTTGTTGTTGTTGACCATCGACTTCCCATTTTTGTCATGTTAAAGTTTGATACAAATCAGACTCGCATTTTCCGAAATATCCATTGATCCAGAATTTCATCATTTCCTTCGTTCTGTTAGATTTGAGCCCAATCTGACCAGCAGTAAATTTTGGTTATAGCTCAACAGACAGACAGATGGATGGATGGACGCACGGACGGATGGACGGACGGATGGACAGACGGGTGAATGGGCATGTGGGACGGCGGGTGAATGGGTGGGCGGGTGGGTGGGCAAGTTGTCGAGAGGACGGGTGGGCCTGGGCAGGTGGACGGGCAGGCGGGTGGACATGCAGGCATGGTCGAATGCAATAGCCTCTTCCGATTTATGGATTGAGGATAATAAAAAACAGGCATCATGACATACAGAGTGCTATATGGCTGTTCCCCAAATAAACCATTTACACCTTAGATACATGGAATCAAAAATGTCTAGGTAGATATTTAGGTAGACTGTCCAATATTTTAATACTAATTTGCCAGTAACCTCTTGCTTCCATTGTCAGCAACATATGTTAGCAACAACCCTCTGTCAAATTAGTTTTAAAATACTGGACAGAATGCAGGTTAAGTATTAAATAATTTAAACATTGTTATGTTATTTCTAAACTGTACTGTATGTGTTTTATCATTTGTCTTGCCAGGGTGAATCTTAAACACATATCAGGATTCATCAGAGCACCGTCCTCGAGCAGATGTAGTGAGACTTGGCTTGAAAGATTATACCACTTCTGGACACCAATTGTTCTGCTAACATGTGCGACATTCCTACTCTTATTTCGTACATGGGGATCTCACATCAACTGCTGGGCAACGTCAGATTTTACGCCAGCTATGGTACGGTATATGGAATCGAGATGCTGGCTTGATCAGTACAAGCAGCTAATGAACGTCACTGCATCTGCAACTCCTGGCGCAAGAACAGATCAGAAGAAACAGTACTCTGCGTGGGTTCCTATTGTTTTACTTATGATGGTTCCATGTTTCAAGCTTCCATATTGGTTCTGGAAGCTCTTCTGCTACTCCTCTAAAATTGACCTAGACAAGCTTGTATCGTTCACCGATGACATTGAGTTGAGTTCTCCCAATGATAGAGCTGTAAAGGTACGTAATGCGGCTCAGTATATGAGCGGGTTGACATCAAAATGTGGCGTCTCGTCTGATGACGCAGATCGTCCTGGGTGTGGAACCTGGTTAGCCGGATGTCTCCTAACAGTCTACCCTCGACTCCGCAACAATACGTTGCTCTGGCTGTATATTACATCAAAGATTCTAAGCCTTTGTATTATCGGAATTCAGATCGCAATTCTGAATACATTTTATCCATCAGACTACGAAGCTGTGAGTTTTGACATAATGAGAGAGTTTGTCACGAAGCTTGAACTGCCTGACAATGAACATTTCCCACTTCACATCCTATGTGATTTTAAAATAGTTTCCTTCCGCAGTGGCTATCATTACATTGTCCAGTGCATCTTGCCAATAAACACCTATAACAAAGCGATTCTTTTGTTGCTGTCAATGTGGTTCCTGCTTCTCGTGTGCATCATCTCTATCGATTTGGTTGTGTGGGTTGTACGTGCGATTCTACACCACTCCAAATGGTTTTATAAACGTTTCCTGGAGCTAGTTACAAGAAACAACCCACAACTCGCATTCCTTATTAGGGAACGTTGCCTCAAAGATTTTCTTACTCGTGATGATGTCTTCGTTCTCAGTCTATTGCGTGATCGAGTCTCAGGCAAGACTGTTGGTGACATCGTAGCGGAGATGGCGATGACCAATGAAGACGATGGTGAGCATCAGGTACTTGAAGGTCCTTGATGTCTTTGGATTATAGACATGTTGTCCATGCTGATGTTGGATTATAAACATGTTGTTCTTGATGATTTTGGATCATAAATATGTTGTCCTTGATGACTTTGGATTATAAACATGTTGTCCTTGATAACTTTGAATTGTAAACATGTTGTCCTTGCTGATGTTAGATTATAAACATGTTGTCCTTGATGACTTTGGATTATAGACATGTTGTCCTTGCTGATGTTAGATTATAAACATGTTGTCCTTGATGACTTTGGATTATAAACATGTTGTCCTTGATGACTTTGGATTATAAATATGTTGTCCTTGATGACTTTGGATTATAAACATGTTGTCCTTGCTGATGTTAGATTATAAACATGTTGTCCTTGATGACTTTGGATTATAGACATGTTGTCCTTGCTGATGTTAGATTATAAACATGTTGTCCTTGATGACTTTGGATTATAAACATGTTGTCCTTGATGACTTTGGATTATAAATATGTTGTCCTTGATGACTTTGGATTATAAACATGTTGTCCTTGATGACTTTGGATTATAAACATGTTGTCCTTGATGACTTTGGATTATAAACATGTTGTTCTCGATAACTTTGAATTATAAACATGTTGTCCTTGCTGATGTTGGATTATAAACATGTTGTCCTTCATGACTTTGGATTATAAACATGTTGTCTTTGATAACTTTGGATTATAAACATGTTGTCCTTGATAACTTTGGATTATAAACATGTTGTCCTTGATAACTTTGGATTATAAACATGTTGTCCTTGATAACTTTGGATTATAAACATGTAGTCCTTGATAACTTTGGATTATAAACATGTTGTCCTTGATAACTTTGGATTATAGACATGTTGTCCTTGATAACTTTGGATTATAAACATGTTGTCCTTGATGACTTTGGATTATAAACATGTAGTCCTTGATAACTTTGGATTATAAACATGTTGTCCTTGATAACTTTGGATTATAAACATGTTGTCCTTGACAACTTTGGATTATAAACATGTTGTCCTTGATAACTTTGGATTATAAACATGTTGTCCTTGATAACTTTGGATTATAAACATGTTTTCCTTGATAACTTTGGATTAAAGACATGTAGTCCTTGATAACTTTGAATTATAGGCATGTTGTCCATTTTAAATGCAAGTTTTTCTGAATGCATACCAAAACTCTGATGGTTAGGATTAGAACAGCACCACCACCAATACCTCCGTCGCCGCTGCTGCCGATGACGTCATCAATCTAAGCTCCACCCACTCCCTGAATATTGATTTCCAGAAAATTATACTAGTGAGCTGTTGAATATTTTGAAACTAATTCGACTCAAAACATTCAACAGCATGTTTATTATATGGTAAAGACTTTCTACACAGTTCATTCAACCTGACGGACTCTTAAGCGTTTAAGACGGACTAAATCGAATCATTCATAACGTAATGATTATGACGTCAGCATACACATCATGTAGTTCATTATGAGGTCATATGATTGACTGACGAAATGGATTCATTAATTATGGTAGGGTCTCTTCTGCAGTAGCCATCATTTGTTATTAAATTCAAAACTGTGTAGATTTATATCTGATTTTCATCTGGTTTTAATAGCTATGTATGTACCCTGCAGGTTACTGAGCCGCGGACTGGGTACTGGGCCATGAGTTATCACGGTATAATAATAATAATAATAATAATAATAATAATAATAATAATAATAATAATAATAATAATAATACAATCTTTTTTTAATTTTGAGAACATTAGTTTTGAAACCTCTCTCGTGTTGGGATCGATCGATTCGTGAACTCCCTGACAATCAATTTCCTGAAAACTATACATGTAAGGTGCTGAATATTCTGAAACTAATTTTACTGGCCGGTGTTGTTACCTATGTCCGCAACAGCGTCCAGTCAAATGAGTTTCAAAATGTTTATTAAAATATTTTCAAAATATTCAACGGCATGTTTATTAAATAGTAAAAACATAAAATTCGTACGACAACGATTACTCCGTCATCAATTAAGCATTCGTGACGATCTTATCACCGTCATTCATGACGTCATTGATTATGACGTCATTCTACACGTGACGTAGTTGATTATGACGTGATATTATGGATGGATAAACTGGGCAGGTCCATTAATCTTCATCATCACTAACAATTCTTCTCGAACTATGGGACTGACTGTGCGATTGAATGCAGTGGCGTTGTATCCTGCAATATGGGGAATGTATAGAACAATGAGTGAATTTGTTTACTCTTTTTGCAAAAAAATTGTGTTTCATCAGAGCTAATGTGATAATGGACCTTTTCATTTTTAGCTATGCCTCGCCCATGTTGGAATCGATCGATCTCTGAACTCCCTGACTATTAATTTCCAGAAAACCATACAGGTAAGCTGTTGAATATTTTGAAACTAATTTGACTGGATGCTGCGTCCAGTCAAATTAGTTTCAAAATATTCAATAGCATGTTTATTAATAGAGACATACAATTCGTACAATGTGTCGGATGATTACGGGTTAAAGACGGAGCCATATAGAATCATTTATGACATAATGATTATGACGTCATCTTGCACGTCGCTTAGCTGATTATGGCCGCATATGACGCCAGACATAGATGGATACTCTGGAAAGGTGAATTGACGAATATCTAAAAACAAAGACATGCTGATTGGCAGTTGTGCATCAATTCATATATAACACAGAGTTCCAGTCAATTTATTATCAAATAGCCAGCATAAGCAACAGCACCCAGTCAAATTAGTTACAAAATATTCAACAGCTTCCCTGTATATTTTTCAGGAAATTGATAGCTAGGGCATTCGGGGATCGATCAATCCCAACACGGCGAGGTGTGGGTGGAGCTTAGCTAGTGATGGGCGGGGCATAGCTAAAAATGGAAATGTCCATTACCTTGAATGTACAGACAAAGCAAAGCAAGGATCTATTCCTCTGCGATGAACATAGGGAAAAGTCAATGGATGAATCCGATCTGTCACTCATTTATATGACGTCATGATCAATTACGTCCTATGCAGGCTGACGTGACAATACATAGGGGCATATTTAGCTCTATCATGAAGAGTGTCAACTGTACGAAGTGTATGTTTTTCTTAATTAATAAACAGTTTTTGTTAAATGTTTTGAAACTAATTTGGCTCGGTCGGCGCTGATACTGCCATAGGCAGGAACAGCATCCAGTCAAATTAGTTTCGAGATATTTAACAGCTTACCTGTATAGTTATCTTGAAATTGGAATTCTGGGAATTCAAGGAATTCAGGATTCAATGCATATAAATTGATTCCAGCACGCGGGAAAAGTGGGCGGAAGTCAGCTAGAAATGGGCGGGGGGGGGGGGGGGGAAGTGTAGCTGGAACTGCAACCTTTTATTATATTTGGTTTAACCTTTCAACTTTGCATACTAAATATTATGATATAAGAAATACCAGTACTATATTGAGCGTTGCATATTTTGAAACGTATTAAACTTGTAGCAGATCAAGTAAAATTTGACAATCTTATTGCCGCCACTGCTTGTATATTTCTTTCTTACACTTCCGGTCTTGTGCAGTCAAGTTTATCGAAAGTATTTAGTAGTAACAGCATAAATTACATGCCTATCTTGTTAATATGTACTTGTATATCACACTAAATGTGATTAATATGTCTACATAGTATACTCGACGCAGTTTGGCTGCTTTAACTGCAAATGTTTAATCAATTTAAAGTTATTATTTAATATTTAATATTTGAGTTTCGTTTTGGAAGAAACTAGTGGAAAAAACTATTTGTTTCTGGATGGCAAAGACCTGGTAAACTTGTAGAAGAAACCACCCTTCCGACGAAACTGCCAATCCTGTGGGTTTTTTTTTTTTATCTCAGCAAGTATAGATTGCTCAAATTATTTCAATAATGTTATTATTATATATCTCATATTATCAATGGTTGTATAATATTTCTCATTTCATTATTTTACTAGTATTATCTATTTATCTATTGTATCTCTTTATTGTATTATTAAATCTTTATAACGCCGTAAATGCATTATTAACCCTTTAATGACTAAATTTTTTCAAAAAATTTAAATATTTACTTATTGAATTCCAATTTGCAGGCCAAGTGAAGACACTTTTTGACAATTTACCACTGGAACGACCGGCTCTGTTATCGAGCCAGTCATTCCAGTGGTCAATTTTTTAAAACAGTTTTCTCTTGGCCTGCAAATGAACATTGGCCAAGACCACTACAGAGGCCGGTTTTGGCTGGCTTCATCGTGAAAGGGTTATGTAACGTGTAGTGTCTCGGGACATTAATTATATTACTCTATTATCTACATAATTTCATAACATTACTAATATTGCCTCACTATTAAGGTCATTATCTTGCATGTACCGTGTTGACATTTTATTAATAATTTCATTTTATTTCTACTATTACCCGAAAAAATGGCATTGTATTGCTAATATTATCTGATTAATTCCATTATTGCTAAAATATTGCAGACGGAAGCAGTTTTAATAGAATGCTAAAAAATTGTAAAAAGTTCAGTTAAAAATAATTTAAAACCTGAGATGTCACTATATTGTGTTTCGAACGGGTCAGAGCTCACAGTAGTGAAGCGCTACAGTGATAATTGAACGATAATGTACAATGACAAGGAAAAGTGCAGATTTACTGTGAAAATTCAAAGTAATTACATATGTGATAAATAGAATCAGAAATAGATTTATCGCATGAGATTAGAAAGATTTCATTTGGAACGAGCTTTCACGAGATCTTATTAAACTCATATGATAAATTTAATACGAAATTGCAATTAGTATTAAAGCCTCTAAATATTACTCGTATTATCTCAATAATTTCGTTATAGTACTCGTATTATCTCAATAAATTCATTATAATACTTGATTGTTCAATAACAGTATTATATTAAAACTTTCATTTTATCTGTACAATTATTCGCTCACCTGGCCTGAAGGGGCAAGTGAGCCTATGCCATGGCGGCCATCCATTGTCCATCCATCATCCATCCGTCCATTTGTCTGGCCATCAAATCACTTCTTCTCCTTAACAGTTTGATGGATTTCAAACAAATTTGACTGGTAGCCTCGATACATTTTTTCCGATTTTGATTGGTCAGTCTTTTGGCGTGAAAATCTTAAATTCTATAAAAAGTTTACCGGAAATTGTCAAAGTGCTACTCCTCAGCTACGTGACATGTTTCACCCAAATTTGGCTAGACTGGTTCTATCGTAGTGGGCTTTAGAACTTATATTCAGAATTTTGATTGATTAATTTTCTTCGTGAAAAACTTAGATTTTATGAAAAATCTACCAGAAATGGTCAAAGTGATACTCCTTCTTAGGTGCTTTACATATTTCAACCAAATTTGATTGGATGGATTCCATACTGGTAGGATCTAGAAGTTCTATTCAGAATTTTGATTGAGTAAATTTTCTGGTGATAATCTTAGGTTTTATGAAAAATTTAACAGAAATTCAAACCGTTACTTCTCTTTAGTTGCTTGCTATATTTCAACTAAATTTGCCTAGCGTGACCCTATCATGGTAGACTCCAGGATTTGTATTCATAATTTTGATTGGTTACATTTTTCGGTCAAAATCTTAGAGTTTATGAAGAATTTACCGGAATTGTCAATATGATACTTCTCATTAACTACTGGACGGATTTCAGCTTAATTTGGAATGACTCTATAGGCGAAGTTTCCAAACTTGTATACACAATTTTGACTCGTCAAAATTTTCTGCGGCCATCTTGAATTTTATGAAATAAATGGCAGGAAATCGGCTAAAACGCTACTCCTCATTAACTGCTTGGGCGATTTCGACCAGACTTGGATGAAAGGAACCTAGTGTGGCAGGCTTCGGAACACATATACATAATTATGTCCATTTGCAGACAAGGAGAGGCTTTTTTTGCAAATGTTCCACTGAAATTACTGTCTCGAGAATCGAGCCAGGTATTCCAGTGATACATTTTCAAAAATAGTCTTCTTTTAACTGCAAATTGTCTTTTAGCTCACCTGGCCTGAAAGGCCAAATACTCCCATTTTAACGCAATGGGAAATTTAAAATGAACCACTGGGAAAATTTCAAGTATATTTGACAGGAAGCATTTTTCAGGCATACGGATCCAAGATTGTTCAACGCAAGCCGATTGACCAGTTTGGCCGGCGGTCATCTTAGATTTGGCTGATTTTTTAGAAATGTCTTTAAAAATCTCCGAATCCGGTTGAGGGATCGATGTAAACCTCATGAAATGATCTAGGCAGGAGCTGAATCAAGTTTGTTCAAGGGAACTTGATTGGCCGGATTGGTTTAGTTAGTTACCACGAAATTGAGATCCTGGGTATCCATGGTTGAAACGTTTAAAATTGATGTAAACAGGCATATGAGTTGGCGGAGATTAACTAGAAATTGGAGGGGCATAGCTAGAAATGGATCCCTAGATTGATAGTTGCTCAATACCTCTGAGCACCCAACCCTCCTGGATGTGGAAATTAGGACTAGTACTGCCCAATTTGTCATCAATGCCAGTTATTCAGAGCTCTTGGGCTGTTAGTTTATGTTGAGTCTCAATGAGCTGATTCATTGCTCTCCCTTGTCTCTTCGAAAATCTGCCATAGAGTATAACGTCGCCTATATAGTCCTAACACATACGCCACTGCCGGCTCTGACGAACATTTTTCATGAGTTGTTCAAAGGTTCTGAGAGCATACAGAGCCTTAATAGCATTTTCCAAACCTGAAACAGACCATATTTACTGATAAATACACACTTTTCTTTATCCGATTTGTCTGTGTATATATGTCAAATGTCTCAGCAGATCCAAATTACAAAGTACTAAATTCAGACAACAATGGACATAGTCTCACGAGCGTAGACTATACACACCACATGGTAGGCATCCTTGACACTGATGTAAACGTGTCACTGGTATATCTATCTGTAGGAGACAGAGACCCATTTTTCTTAGTGCTCAGAATGCTATAACTAGCCCAATAAGCAAAGAGTGCTCGATCACCTAGATTTTTGTCACATCCATATTTGCTGACTGAGCGCTGTCTATGACTATGTATATGTCGTCATCGCTGAATGTCCCGGGTCAGCTAAGTGTCTTGGATATCAATCATGTGTCAAACTAATTGTGTCTTCCCAAGATCCAAGTCCCCAGATGGAAATGATCTTTGATAATCGATTAACATTATCTGTAAGGCTACCTAGGCAACAGGCCCGCCTTCATCAACCACCCATTCAGCAGTCTGGTATAGATTATGCAACTGTTCCCATGGAACTTTACAAGAAATCCTATAGTGTGGGTATAAGGTGAAAGACTAATATCCTTTCTGTTCTCTGAGGTGGGATTAGAAGCGTCTAGGCCTAATCTAATATGTGTACAATTTAGTGTCAAAGTATTCCACAGCTTACCTGTATAGTTTTCTTGATATTTATCGTCTAGTAGTTCAGAAATCCATCGATCCCAACTCGAGTGGTATGTGTGGAGGTTAGCTAGCAATGGGCAGGGCATAGCTAAACTGGAAAGGTTCATTGTATTAATAACCTACCGCAGTTTTCAGTGCCCTATTGTCTGTAGTATGTTCAGCCCCAAAATTTACCCCACATAGACTTGAGCTTTAATATACTAGTTATATTCCGAATCTAACAAACTCTAGATGAAGTAATTTTAATATGCAAAGTTTAGCTTAAATGATGGTGTTTTCGGTGGCCTACTTTCCGTAATATGGTCGGTTCCAGAGCTTCGCTCACATAGACGTATAGGAGTTTGAATATGCTAATTACATTGGGAATTTAAAAGAATTCGAACATGAAGTATTTTCGTAGTATGCGATTTCATCGCATAAATTTGTTCCAATGTTGGCAGATCTGTGGTTTTCAATACCCTACCGTCTGCAATATGTGTGGCTACATAATTTCACCCATATGGTTAGATAGGGATATGAATACGCTAATGAATCTTGAGATTTCTACCACGTAGTAATGTCGTAATATTCAATTTAGTAGCCACGGACAGTTGTCAAATGCCAACAATTTACTATATTCAGTATTAGAATCTCAGTTCTCGGTTTGTAATCATTTTTTTTACATATAGCTGTAAATAACTGAATATGTACTACTGCTTTTGTACGATTCTACCATCAAGTAATTTGGTAATATGTAGTTACATATTCGCCATATAGCCCCATTGTAATATGGTTGGTTCACATTCACCACATTCAGATAGGTGTCGATGTGTCCTGACCTATCACTCATAATGGGGTCGGCCCAGAATATCACCCATATGTTTAGATAGGTATAGGCATAAGCTTACGGCGTAGTGAGATTTAAAAATTTCATAACGTAAATAAGCTCAAACTTAGGATAATTAATGGTTTTCATTGCAATACGTTCACCCCCAGAATTTCACCCACAAATACTTATAGCAAATATGCTAATTGTATTCCGAATTTAAAAAAGGTCTACAGGAACGTAATTTCATAGTACACAATTCCATACAGAAAATTGGATCAAATTCTGTCAGATCAACGATTTTCTGTACCACACTGTTTGCAATAGGTTCGACCTCAGAAGTTCACCCATATGGTTAGATAGTATATGAATACGCTAATAAAGTATCAAAGGTTTAAAAAATGTTTACTATACAGTAATTTCGTCATATGCAATTTAGTAGTGGCACACCATTGTCAAATTCCAATAATGTACTATATTCGGGACCAGAATATCTCTACATGCCTTGTAGCCAGTTTTCCAACATCATGCCATATAGAACTCACTATGTTCTCGTGCTGTGCGAAATATTGTAATAATTCTACCACCAAATATTTATTATAGTAATGTGAAAATATTTCTATATATCCCATATTATTAGCCACGTGTACTGGTGGAACCTGACTTATCAGGCTAATACCCTAACATTTGTACACATGGTCAACAAGATCGTCATCATTACAACGGTTGAGGCCGATTTTGGGCTTTTTGTCGAGCAAAAATATTTGATTTAATAGTTTGTCACTGTTTCCAGTAAAGATATCGTTTAATAGGTGACATAGATATGATAGCTAAATGAAAAACAGGTGTCGTGGCTGTTTCCCACTGGGTCTTCAGTCAGAATGTTTTCTACTATATTACTTTCGTTGGAGAAAACTAGGTCCACAGTATTGGTTCTATCCTGGCCACTTAACTTTGTTGAAAAGGTTATCTGTCGGTACAGATTGGGGTCCTGTATTGCATCAAAAATATACTTGCTTTGTGCATTTCACTAGCATTGCAGTGTATATTTCGCCAATATATTTCCGGGTAATAAGCTCTTAACGTCTGTTTGAGAAGGTATCAAGATTTAGGTTTGAAATATTCTTTACAGTTTTTCTTTAATATGTTTGAATGGGTGTCAGGGTCTGTACTGCTTCTTGCACTGATTTTCTACTGACTGGGTTGCCAGTTCTGTTGATTTCTTTATCTTTACAAGTTGTTGATACCTATTGACCCAAATTTGATCTGTTACACTCTGTTGATGCAGTAGTGCAATTTTCTCATCACTGACTGCTCTTAATTTTGTCTGTTCTTCTCTCTCTCTCTGTTAAGGAGTTTGGCCTGGAGAAAAAGGATGAATGGAAAAATTGTTGGACTGACCAAAAATATAAGCTGCTTTTCCTAGCCCATAGCTAATACTGCCCATATCTTTTTGCAAGAAATATTCCTTCTTTTGTGTTTATTGTCCTATTTTTGTCATAAGTGGCTTGTATGCCTTTATATAACTTCATTTTTTCATGAAACAGTTGAGTTTATTCTCAGAATAATAATAACCTCCGGGAACGCTGTTTACCATTGATGCCTTGCATCAATATGTGCACTTGTACATCTTCATTGGTTGTAATAAAGTATTTGGTCACGAATTCCTTGATTTTGTCCCACCTTGCAGTATCGCAAGGTTTTCCTGTCAAAAAGTCTTCCACCCCTTTATTTAGGTGTCCCCTCGACGCTCGTGTCGCAATGTATGTAAGAATTCCCGATAAACTGTTACGAGCTGAACTATTGTGCGTTGATATTATTCTATATAGTCACGTAATGCATTTGGTATCAAACCATTGCGCAGCTTAATAGGTCCAGTCAATTATTTAATGTCTTGTCTGTAGACATTGGCATTTTCACGTTTGCCGCCACATTTGTTTATTTCTTGGACGAATGTCGTTGCCATCGTCGCTGCCACGTCAACCGTTGCTTGTGCCATTTCGTCAAATTATTGTATTCAATTTCTAGTCGTAATATAACTGTGTAATTACTCGTTTAAGGACTGTCAATTTCTTTAGCTTGTCGAGAAATACTATAATTTTGTCTTTTAGATCGCTAATAGCCTGCTTAACTAACAGTTTGTTGTTAACATTTGATTTGTCATTCATAACATTATATACCAGATCGAATAATTTTGGCTCGCATACCAACGGTAAACTAATTTAAAAACCGTGTAATCACTGTAAACTTTTCAGACTCTGCGTTTACAATATGTTGTTATTAGGAACGTTAACTCGTGTTGATTATGAGGTCACTCTAGCTAGGATCGAGACTTGGTATTAAAGGTGTTGCGACAACGTCTGGTGATTCTAGAATGGAGCGAATTAGCAATTCGCTTGCCTCATCCGGTAGATGGTGAGACGAACGATATTTATCAGAATTGCCCTGGGCCTATCTGACTGACGATCGAGAAGATTCAGGCAAGGACTGGATGTTTCTTCGAGCTCATCTTTAGTGTACTTATTGAAATAAACGGCAAACATGAGGTCTTACATAAATGTAAGCTGATAAATATATTTACAAAATAAACAATAAAATACGGTAGTGAAAACTTAAATATTATAACAAGTAAACTACAGATTTAACCGCTCTGACTCTAAAGATACATCAACCCAGCATGTACCTTTTAACGGGGCTATTCTAAGTTAGCCTATCTTGGCATCTACATGCTATCAACCCTACAGTCGATTCACGTACAAAGATACAAGTTTCCGACTTGTATAAACTTAGTCAAATTAGACAAAGTCTCGACTAAGATGCACCTGAGCTCAAAGGCTATAGTAACGGAGTCGTTAGGCATAGACCGGTGACCGAAGTTGTACACGCAGGCATTGACCGAAGTGAGGTCTTTCAGTCAGAACATAATCTTTTATAGGCTGGACACACATTAAAACATATTCTGCAAACTCTTCTAGGTCTACAATAAGTGCAGTTTGACCAGACCGTCAGCACCATGACGTCATACTAAATCAGTCAACTTCCACTTATTTCTTCCTAAAAGTTGTACCCTAATATAGTATTCAGTACGAGTTAGCACACTGTTGACAAATTCTCAGAAGGCTTCAATAACAATTTTACATTCCTGCGTCAAACATATTGGCACCAAACCTAATCCTGTTGATAAATAGTTTCTGGGTTTTTTCCGTTTTGTGTTCTGGAATATTGCTGAAGTTATTCTAACTATATTGTCTCAAATGCCTAGCCGTGTTAATGTAATATAGAGATGATGGGAACCCAAGCGTTGCACTGCATGTGTGGAATGATTCAGCAGCCACCTGCTAGATTATCATGCCCACATACATTCACATTGCCATCCACCTATTGCCCCCCCCCCACCCATCCCATGGCTAAGTGGCAGGGCTAGAATACAAGGCTATACTTGAATTTGAGATCAAATTTCTATAACCGTAAGTAACTTTCAGCACGAAAAGTGTCAATCAAAGTAACTTATAGAATCGTAATGCTTAGGAGATTATCTTTCCGGCAATATCAAATTTAACTATGAAATATAATATTCAGCAGAGGTGACTGGATATTATTAGTCCTTCAGTTTCCAAATATATCTCACAAACTAATATTTGTCTAAACAGAATCATCCATACTGATTCTATATAGCTCGTTTTGTCATTAGGGATACTAACTGTTCTCATTGCTAAATTCTGCTGCTGCTAACACGCATATTTGGTTAACATTTGGGTTAATTTTCCATTCTTCTATTACAATATATAATTATTCAAACGGCGTACAAAGCACGTTACCAATGCTTAATAATGCATCCGAACTCACTGTTGTTTGTTGTCGCTGTCACCATGGCAACCATTCCTCATAATGACCAACATCAAAGCAGCAACAACATTTCAAGCATTGTTAGAAGTACCGAGTCACCGCTCCACCTGCACGATTATTATCCTCACATTTCAAAAATACCGTCTGAAATACTGTAATCGCCTCTGTCCGTCTGTCCGTCTGCCCGTCAAGCTATCTCCTCCCAAACCGTTAGGTGGAATTAAATCAAATTTGGTATGTCGGTTAACCATATGATTCCGCTTTGCATGACGATATTTAAATTTGGCTCCGTCCCCAGGAAGGCGTGGCAGGGGATCAAAAAGGTCAAATCACTTGTAACGCAACTCCTCTGAAATCGTTAGGCGGAACTCATCCAAATTTGATATCTGAGTTACCCATAAGATTGTGGAGTGCAAGCGGTCATTTAGATTTGGCTCCGCCCCAGGGGTTGCGGGAGGAGTCAAAAGGTAGGATTCTAACCTGCGGAAATGGATTGTAACGCATCTCCTCCGAAACCGTTGGACAGAATTCAACCAAATATGGTATATGAGTTACCCATATGAATGTTGAGTACATCATTACGTTACATTTGGGCCCGCGCCCAAGGGGTCAAAATATTGATTTTAATGCAACTCCTCTGACCCCGTTGGACGGAATTCAACCAAATTTAGCATGTCAGTTACCCATTTCAATGTGGAGTGCATTTACATTTGGCTCCGCCCGCAGGGGTTGGTGGGGGATGGTGGGGGATGGTGGGGGGGGGGGGGTTCAAAAGGTCCTGTGACACTGTTGGACGGAATTCAACCAAATTTCGTATGCCAGTTACCAATATCAATGTGGAGTGGATGAGCACATTTAAATTTGGCTCCGCCCCCCAGTGGTGTGGGATGGGGTCAAAAGGTCAGGAAATTGATTGTAATGCAACTCCTCTGACACTGTTGGACGAAATTCAACCAAATTTGGTATGTGAGTTACCCATATGATTGCGGAGTGCAAAAGGACATTTCCATTTGGCTCCGCTCCCGGTGGTGGGTTGTGGGGGTGTCAAATGTTCAAAGCGGTGAACGTAAGTATTTGCGATGGCGGGTCATCAACCGATCAATCTAGTTAAACAACTGAAATAAAGTTACTGTGGATTAAATCGCGGTACATGTGAACTATATCAAATACATATACACGCACTCATTTACCTTTCATCTTCACTTTCACTCACTTCTTCATCAAATCTAAATAGGGTCATATACTAGATACGGGTTTCCCAAGGAGCTATCTACTTCTCGTTAATGGGTCAATATCAACAATATTCCGTATTTACGTACCTGAGTAATTGGTTTCCGTGTCCAGGTCGATATTCCGAAGGTGCATAGGGCCGAGGGTTCATTAGCCCGAAATTACAAAGTTTCTTAATTCCGAAGGTTCATTACTCCGAAATTCAGAAGGTTCGTAAGTCTGAATGTTCATAAGTCCGAATAATTCTAATAATTTTTTAATGGTTCTTAATTTCGAAAGTTTGGTAGTCCGAAGGTTCGTTATCCCGAATTTGTATGCTTTACCCAGGGTTGTAATTATTACTACATACGCATACATATATATATATATGTACACCCACCCACCCACCCACTCACCGCACGCACGCACGCACGCACTCACTCACGCACGCACGCACGCACGCACGCACGCACGCACGCACGCACGCACGCACGCACGCACGCACGCACGCACGCACGCACGCACGCACGCACGCACATAAAGGCATACTCACGCACGCACGCTTACATATCGACTTCCTCTGCTTACAGACGCACATCTAAACGCTCATACACACGTATGCACACACAATCGTACCGAATTGTTGAAAATTATATAACTTTTACAATGGAGGCGAAATAGCCACTGGTTTAGTAAAGATTTGTATATTGAGAGCTGAAATCGTGCCTGTGATGAGAAAATGCATTCTGCTAAAAGTAAGAATTATCCTCCCAAATTGGCATAGAAGAAAATGCAATGGATTATAGTCGAGAAAACGCAATTACGTGCGTTCGTCACGTAATAGAAAAGCATTGTAAGCAAAAGCCGCTAATTTCTTTAAACTACTTTCGCTGGTGCGCATCAATAATTCTGATGCTTTGTGAACGTTCGGTCGTTTCCAGTAATATGGTTTTATGTATTTCCTGCGCAAATCATTATAGACAGGACATAAAATTAAAAAATGATATTCATCCTCTACATCATCACAAAAATGGCATGTTCGCTCAGCGCGTGGTATTGGTATTGGTTTGTGCCATCTGCCTAATTCAATATTTAGTCTATGAGACCCCGTTCTTAGTCTACATAATGAATCACGAGGCTTTTTCGTTTTTACTCTATTTAAAAAGCATTTATATGTTAGATCAGTTGAAATGTTTTTGTAGAGCCATGATTTATTGCTGACTTCCAATTGTCCCCTCCACTCCTAAAAAAAATTGTCACCTATTCTCTGCTTGTATTCGGGGATAAACTAATCTTTACTTACTATTGTTCCCTGTGACTCCCATACATCTCCAAACCCATTGGTACAAAGCTTATCTCTTAACGATTTGACCCAATTCTTACAATTTTTATCCCTATGCCAGTCTTGATATAAGGTATTATATACATGTTTAGCAATTCTATTTGGTTTCATATCTAATATTTTGAACCAATATTTTATCAACTTGATTTCTCTCTCTAATCGCAGAGGCATCCTCCCTAACTCTCCATAAACAACAGAATTTGACGTACTTTGTTTTACATTAAGCAGTTACTTACAGAAGCGAAGGTGGCATTTTTCAACATCATACGCTGAGTGAAAACCCCAGACTTCGCTCCCGTAGCAGAGGATAGGTAGAACTAGCTTGTCAAATAGTTTGCAATAGTGGTCCATTGATAGGCCTATAAATTTGTTACAATATTTTTGTAAAGCGAATACGGCTTTCTGCGCTTGACCCGCTAAGCATTTTTGTGCTTCGGTGCACGACCCTGAAGTTGTAAAAACGATGCCCAAATACTTGAAGTTATTTACAATTTCTACTTCAGTATTACCATACCACCATTTGTCATTTACCCTCAAGCGCCCACTCCGTCTGAAAACCATTGCTTTAGTCTTATCAATATTAACTGTCAATCGCCACCTGTTGTAATACTCATGTAAAATATGTAACCCTTTTTGTAGCCCAGTTCTACTTTCGGCTAATATAATTATGTCATCAGCATATAAAATTAATGATAATTTAAGAAATTCTTAGTCCACACCCTCCCCACCCTTTCTAAAAAATTCGTCTTCTAAGTCATTTAGATACATAGCTAAGAGAAAAGGCTATAAGCTTTCCCCTTGACGTACACCAGTAGTACATTCGAAACAGTCTGATACGTTAGAGTTTAATCTAACTCTAGTTTTTACCTCTTTGCACATTGACATGATAATATTAATAATATTTCCTTTAACAGCCGCTTTTAAAAGTTTGTACCATAAACAATCATGTACTACATAGTCGAAAGCTTTAGTAAAATCTATAAAAGCACAGAACACCCTCCCTCCTTTATTTAGTACATGTGATATTAACCCGTTCATAACAAAAATATTATCCACAGTAATCAGACCGGCCCTAAAACCAGCTTGAGCTTCTATATAAACAGCGTTGGATTCTGCCTAATCATTTAATCTATTATTAAGAACTTCAGTAAATAACTTACCCAATGTACTAAGAAGTGTAATGCCCCTGTAATTATGCACGTCGTTAACACCGCCCTTCTTGTGTAGAGGTACGATGATTCCTTCTGACCAAATTCGCGGGGGAATACCACTTTTAAAGACACAGTTGAAAAGCGCTGTAATGTGCGGGAGTAATATATCACTCGCTTTTAAATAAAACTCATTTATTAATAAATCTGGGCCAGCGCTTTTACCGTTGTTTAGTTGTTTTATTGCTTTCATTACTTCCGTTTCAGATATTTTTTTGTTTGTCATCAGAAATTTTTTGCAAGTCGTCCTTTAGGTAATCATCTACGTAATCCTTTATGTCATTATCTGCCTGGTAAAAATCGGTATTAGGGTTGCTAACGGACTTAAAAAACTCTTTTAATTCGCTGAGAGCAATATTTATATTTTGCTTTGTGTCAACTTTTTTTAACATTTTCCAATACAACTTTGTGTTCGTATATTGTGCTTCTAATAGTGATTTTGTCATTGTGACGCATCGCTCTATACGGTGCAGCTGTACTGACTTTTTGAAATCGGTCCGTGCAGCGGCCATGTTAATCCTAGATATATCCGATCTATCTCTTCTATACCAATTAAGAGATTTAAAAAGCTGTTTTCGTTTAATTTCGCAATCATTTGAATAGTGAGGGATGTTATGTCTTGTACGTTTGTGGTCGCTGTTAGGTGTAATAGCTTTCAAAAATAAATTATCTGCAGCTTTCTTTATAGCTATAGTAAACAATTCAACCACTTCATTTACACTCGCTTCATCCATCAGATTCGCCTCATTTATAACGTCATTCGTACCATTTAAAACACACTGCACTTCGTCACACGTTAAATTCTCTCTGTATTCATTCAGAAGTTCTGAATTCCAATTATATTTGTAAACCATTGCTTGCCCAGGATTATCAGGCATTGTATTTTCTGGCTTAGTATTGAATAATAGATCACACTGTATGACCTTGTGATCAGAGAGTTCGTTTGCTTCCCCAATTTCAAAATGTTTTATTAAATTAACTTTGTCCGGGGGACCCAAAATGTAATCGACTAGACTGGGACCATTAGCTGTTATGCAGGTAATTTCTCCCACCCCACGGTCGCTGCCAAATCTATTGTTCAGAATCATGATCCCGGTACTTTTACAAAAATTTATTAGTTTGTGACCATTTTCATTAACCTTCTGGGTGTACTAACATCTTCTACATAGCCTTATATATCTTATATTATCATCTTCATCATAGTCTGGCAGGTTTTTTTTCTCGCATTACGGTCACCACAAATTATAAAAGCATGGTTAGCATCATCATTCGATTTGTTCGTTACAAACGTATTTAGTCGGCCAAAGACATCTACTTTCACTTGACCGACTCTGGGTGAACCGGACAGTAACACATAGCACAAACATATGTATAGATTATTCTCTAAACCAAAGAATATTTTATCTAATTTGATCCATATTATATCATCTTGATCTTTGTTTTCTAAAGATATGCCACTAGCTATGTCATTTTTAAAATAAATAAGTAAACCCCCAGAATCACGCTTTGCCCTTTTATGTCTTTTCCTATTAAGAACAATGTAATCGTAATCATTTATTTCAATAATGGATAAGTCTGAGCCCCATATTTCAGTTTAAAATATGATGTCACATGTTTTTTTTAAATTGTCAAAAACGTGCGAACGGATTTTATTCTGCCTCTTTGTTACAAATCCGTTTGCATTCTACAAAGCTAGTTTAAGCGTTTTCTCCATACACCCCTAGTGGTTTGTGATATTTGGCGGGAGGGGGGGGGGGGGGGGAGGTGTGTGTGTGGGTGGGGGGAGTGTCGGTCACAGGTTGAGGCACAATGTCATTGACGGTTGTAAATGGTTGGTTCTGATCATTGCGTGAACCGTCATATTGACTGTCATTTATCACAGCTAATGCGGTTACAACTGCGGATTGTACTGTTCGTGGTTGTGCTCCTTACATCTTTAGCAGCATTCGTGTTAGGCTATCTCACTATACTACCCGGTGCTGTGGTTGTCACATTACTATGTTGTGGCACTGCTGGCATCGTCACGCGTGTAACCGGTGAGTTTTTGTTAGACATGTTTCCTGGCATGGCGAATTCGTTGTGGTTTGAGTGAGCTGACGTGGGCCACGCATTGATGTGCTGGCTGTTAGGATTTGCTGTACATTGTCCCATGTTTGATTGTATACTTAGGAATGGTTGCATTGGTACACGATGTTTGCCGATTCATGGACCCGACTCGAACGCGCTTGTCCATGACTGTGGGACTGTCCGATGTGTCGCGGTGCTGCCATCTTGGATGTATTTTGATTTGTGCCGGTCGCGATGTCACGCTGAAATAGAACTCTATCCCAATCCGGGAACATGTATCTTACAATTTCGTGGCCGACCATAAGTTTGGCGGGATATTTTATGGATGCTGTCCTGCCGCTTTGTTTCGCTTGTCGTAGGTCGGCCCACAATTTGTTACGAGCCTGCACTATTTGTGGAGGAAGGTCTCTTCTCACAGAGAATGTGCTGCCGCGTAATTTGGGAGTCACTCTGAATATAATGTCAATATCGGTACAGTCACGAAACAATGCGATCAGCGGTCTAGGTTTAACACTGTTCATGCGCGGGACACCCAACCAGTTTGCTCTTTGGATTACCATCTCATCAGCATTGTCAAGTCTGAGTTTAATGATAAGAAACGACGCAATGGTATCTACAGGATCCTCATCCGTCCGTTCATTCAATCCAAAGAACACTAGATTTTGTCTCCTGCTTCTAGGTTCGAGGTCAATGCACTTGTATTCAAGATACTTAATGTTCGAATTAATAAAAAAATTTAAGTTGCGAAATTGAAATAGAGGCACGGGCCTCTATTTCAATTTCGCAGCTTTAAAAAATTATATTAATTTATTTGGAATGGAATCATCATATGTTAAGATTTATTTCATTTCATGACACATAGGCACATAATTTAAGCTTCTAAAAGCATGCAATTTTAACAATTTTATTTTCACTCATTCTGGTGTTGAATATGCACCTTTAATATTTTCATATAATACACTAACTAGTATTATCCGCTTAAATATCTCCAGTCAGTAAAATGTCAAATGTCAACTCAACACAGAAGCTGGTCGCCGGCACTTCATGCACTCTACCGTATAACAATTTCAATATTGACGTCACCACACTAGGATTACCCTAAATCACGCTCAGAGTGTGTTTGCTGGCTGGTAAAATGCTAGCACAAACTACAATCACAATATTATTGAAGTCATAAATCATGGAACAGCTCATCCAATAGACCTTTCTAAGTTTATCCATCGATCAGATGGCGTTATATGACGTCATAATCAACTAATTGACGTGTAGGATGACGTCGTAATCCTTATAATCATGACGTCATGAATGACTCGGTAGAGCCCGTCTTATACGCTAAAATTGTATGTTTTTGCTTTTTAATAAACATGCTGTTGAATATTTTGAAACTAATTTGACAACAGCGCCCATTCAAATTAGTTTCAAAATATTCAAAAGATTACCTATATAGTTTTCTGGAAATTGATAGCCAGGGATCAGTTCAGGTATCGATCGATCCCAATATGGGCGTGGTGTGGTTAGAGCTTAGCTAGAGATCGAAAGGGGAACAGCTAAAATTGGAAAAGCCAATTTTCTCAACATTTCTCTATTAGTATTTTAACATAATTATTTGTATATATAAAATACAGCTGTACCTATATTTATTACAACCAAGCTCACAATATGGTGAATTTTAGAATTATAATTAGCTTGGCAAAATGTTTTAAAAATTTAAGAACTATGGCAGAAGTGTCTCGGAAATTGTATGAGCTTCCCAAGATGTATAACTTCAATAATAATACGATCCTACAGTTCGCTCTTTGACTGGCGAGTTTACTAGCCGGAAATGTTGTGAGCAATGCATTGCGTGAAGGGTATTTTCACAAAATACAACAACGCTTGAAAGGTGTATTGGATTAATATTGCGCCCCCCCCCCCCCTCCCCCATCCCACACACACACACACACACACACACACACACGCCGACCCCACCACACCAGCCCAAACCCACCCCACATACACACCTCCCACCCACCACCAAAACCCCACCCTCCACCACACCACACTCACACTCCAGCACATTCCCCTAATTCCTGTTCCACGCACTGTTGCCTAAAACAGCGCCCAATCAAATTAGTTTCAAAATATTCAACAGAATGTTTATTAAATTGTAAAAACATACAATTCATACAACGTGCCGGACTATTAAGCGTTAAAGACGGACTATATGGAATCATTCATGACGTATGATTATGACGTCATCCTACCCGTCGCGTAGTTGATCATGACGTTATAAGACGAATGGATAAATTGGAAAGGTCCATTCTAGACTATGGCGTTGTTGAATTTACAGTTTAATAAGCACTCTTTTGGACGTTTTAAAACAAATTGAGCTGGTAGATGTAAATGTTGATGCCACAGGCAACAACAGCCCCCAATCAAATTAGTCTTAAAATATTCAACAGCTGGCCTGTACGTAGTCGTGACCGTGAAATGTATAATCTGAGAATTCATGTTTCAAACTATCAAATTGATTCCAACACGTGCGAGTTTGGACGGAGCTTAGCTAGAAATGGGCGGGACGTTGTTCAATTGAATTGAAAATTGATAAATGTTCATTTGCAAACCTGCACGATAAGGCTACTTTTGAAAATCTACACAGTAATGACTTAATAATTATTTTAAAAATAATCTGCAAACGGACATTTTGTAGGAGAAAATTTAGTTTTTCAAGAGCAAATTTGCTGATTAAGGGATAAAAGGCATCCGTATGTTTCTAAAACAGTATTCCTAGTTACTAACTAGCCTGAATACCTAATGGAGGAATCCAGTTTTAGCTATGCCCCGCCCATCTCTATCTAAGCCCCACCCACGCCTTGCCGGTGTTGGGATCGATCGATCCCTGCACTTCCCGACGCTAAGTTTTCTATGGTACCAACAGCGTCCAGTCAAATTAGTTTCAAAATAATCAGCAGCATGTTTATTAAATAGTAAAGACATACAATTCGTACACCTTGACTGACTAATAAAAGTTTTTGACGGGCTAAATCGGGCTAAAAGGAGCCATTAATGACGTAATTGATTATGACCTCAGGTTACATGGGACGTAGTTGATTATGACGTCAGATGAATGATCAATAAACTGGATTCCTCTATTACAACAAACCACCCATCCCCTCCACCACCACACACACGCACGCACACACACACACACACACACACACACACACACACACACACACACACACACACACACACACACACACACACACACACACACACACACACACACACACACACACACACACACACACACACACACACACACACACACACACACACACACACACACACACACACACACACTACCAACCCACGCCACAATACTGAATGAGCCATGTACTTTCAAGATATTCTAAACAAATACATTTGCCTATAAAATTGCATAAAATTTTGTCAGTGGTTATCCTTGTGGGCTGTGTCCTGTTTGGGGAGGGGCAGGTGTCCCAGGGCTAGCAGCCCATGCGCCATCCGTTAAGCCTGTCCATGATAGATTTTCCAACAGACGGACTGCCAAGTTAATAGTACGTAGAGAGCGATAAGCGAGGCCGTTCTTTTGCTAGAGTTGTCTTACAAGCCATCTTTATCTCCCTTGAAAATAAATTTTGGTGAAAATAAACACAATATTAGATCCACTACCTCGCTGACCGATCGGTCCTGTTGACCTTTGACCGGGTTAATAACAGGCCTGCGCAAGAACCGCTAGAATTTTCAGTCGTAAGAGCCAACAATTATCAGGCACGCAAATCACGTGTGTGGCGATCAAACATTACCTTATCATGCCGGAGCCGGCCCAAACCGGCCTGTGTAGTGGTCTTGAGGAATGGCCATTTGCAGGCCAAGAGAAGACCATTTTCTAAAATTTACCACTGCAATGACTGGCTCGGTAACCTAGCCAGCCATTCCAGTGTAAAATTTTCAAAAATACTCTTCCCTTGGCCTGCACATGGACAGTCAATAAGTAATTACTTTAACTTTTCGAAAACATTTATTCATTAACGGATTAAAGCGCGCGATCTATGACTACCAAAGACGAGAATGAACCTAAAGGAGCTTAGGTCGCGCGCTGTGGACACGATACAGTGGAGCAGGCTGACGAAAAACTAATTGCAGCTAAAAGAAGTCATCATCATCATCATCATCATCACCACCACCACCACCACCACCATCACCAGCACCGCCACCGCCGCCGCCGCCCTGTCGCAGTTGCCGTCGCCGCCACCACCACCACCACCACATCATCATCACATACGTAAGCTGTTGAATATGCTGAAGCGAAATCGACTTGGAGGCGGCGATGATGATGATTATGATGATGATGATGATGATGATGATGATGATGATGATGATGAAGCAGAAGAAAGACATACATATTACTTTTCCAATGATGACGCCGGCGTCAACATTAAGTCTCGTGTTTAGCAAACCGATCTGGTTTATAGTTCATGGTAGGCTAAGCCCGTTGGAGCATAACATGGCTATATGGTTGCTGTTAGGAATCATCCTGATGACATTGAGGCCCCAAGGTCAAAGTTACTATGACCTTGGTACAAAACTCCAGGCTTTTGCGATTAGAAAAACTTCTCAGCCTATATCCAGGATTGGTCAACTCTAAACTGGTTGTATGCTGAAATTAAGGAAACACCGTCAAGTGTCGAGGTTACTGCGCTCTGATGTTTATTAGCATTGAGGAA
This sequence comes from Chaetoderma sp. LZ-2023a, assembly GCA_034401795.1. NCBI lineage: Eukaryota > Metazoa > Mollusca > Caudofoveata > Chaetodermatida > Chaetodermatidae > Chaetoderma > Chaetoderma sp. LZ-2023a. Next base: position 69,061,247 of record CM067365.1, read on the forward strand.
GACAGGCGTAACAATTTATGCATTAAGAAAAACAAACTTACATTACATCTTTTTCGTTGTGGCAATGTAGGAATTCAGTTTCTTAGTCAATCATATAACGTCATAATTAACAACGTCACATATATGCTGACGTCATAATCAATTACGTCATGAATGACGCTTAATAGTCCGACATGAACGCTTAATATTCCGTCAATTTGTACAAATTGTATGTCTATTTAATAAACATTCTGTTGAATATTTGAAACTAATTTGACTGGGCGCTGTTGCTGCCATAGGCAGCAACAGCACCCATTCAAATTAGTTTCAAAATATTCAACAACTTACCTATATAGTTTTCTGGTAATTGAGATTCGTGGAGTTCATGGATCGATCGATTCAAACACGGGCAAAGCGTGTGTGAAGCTTAGTTAGAGATGGGCGAGGTATAGCCAAAACTGGATTATATGGCCAATTCTCCAAAACGTAAACATTTGCTTTATTTATAACCCTGTCTCTAAATTTTTAGCCCAAGTCGAGTTAATGTTAATCATCTCACGAATCTCATTGAGGTATTTCATGGGCACTTTAGTTTATATGATAACTATTAAGGGAGATATGCAATTTTTACTGTCAAAATTAGCATTTCTTTTGCTTGTAAATTTCAATTTTTGATTTTGATAATGTGCCATTTATTGAAAATTGTGTGATAGACACATGTTTTAGGCTTTTGTTATGCATTATGCAAAGCGAATTTTTGGTGTGAAATTTTGTTTAAACTTTTTATCACAAGTCAAGTAAACTATAGCAATTTAAATTTTGAAAGATTTCTTGTGTTGCCTACAAACTGGGTGCGTACACACACATCAACAACGCAAATCTCAATCTCGGGCAATTAAATACCAGCAGCATGTTTATGAAAACACATATTATCAACTTTCTCTATCCATAAAGTGTAATTTAGCTACAAAGAACTGAAAATATTCACCAACAATTTTGGTGATGTAGGCAAGATCCACTTGAAGTGAAATAAATGGCAATCTTCACAGGATTATGTCCAAGTGGCTTTAAATGTGGACTCATCTACGTAGACAGTATATGGGGCCGATGCATGTATGTGTCAGTAGTCATTTGCAAGCGCTGAGATTTCCACAAAATGGGCCTTGCCATGTCTCGAGCCTTCGACACAATTACACGCTCGAAGATCCTAGATGTACTACGCCAGACCAGTTGCAATGAAGATGAGCTACGACTAGCGAGACTACTGCATGCAGACACCAAGCTAAGAGTACGAGTCAAGTCAGTGGAATCTGCTGTATTGTAACCTGCGTATCATTAATGCTGTATAGCTGTAACAGCTGCGCCACTCCAAAGGCAACTCTAGACACACTTGATGCCTGTCATCGCAAACACCTCGCACATCACTGGACACCGATGGCCAGACAGCAAAATTTCCAATGATGCACTAGACAAAATATGTAATACATCACCATTTAAGTGTACTGCTAAGTGACCTCAAGAAAGCAAGACTCGGGACACTCAAATCAAAAATGGATCTGAGAAAGCTAAAGTTTGGGGGGGGGGGGGTTGGTGCAAGAGACAGTACTACTACTACTACCTTTCTTGATTTCACAGTGAGTTTCATCTAGTTTTGGAGGCATGTTAAGTTACGTATGAGCTGTACTGTAAGCAATGCCGTACATAGGCCCGCATTGTAGCTATCCCTTTCTATTACGAGCGAGAATGCTCTCAACTTCACCTGTATAACAGTCTATTCCATTCCTATCGACAATGGTATAAAAACTGTCGTTCATAAGTAATTTGCATGGTGTGTCCCTGACAACGCAAGTTACTGGTCCGGTACTGGACCAATACTGGGCGAATATGACCCGGTATTATCCCAGTACGTACCGGCCTAGTAACCTGCGTCGTCAGGGTACGCCCCTATCTTTTATGTCGTTTTACGCCGAGTCTCACATTCCCCACCTACTGAGCCCGACACGGTCCGCCGCAAAACGCCTGTATACAAGAAAGAACCTCTCTCTACGCTAGCCTAATTTTACACCAGAAAAATATATACGTCTTTAAATTGTTCTTTACACATATATGAAGGAGGCGGTAGCTCAGGTGGTAAAGAGCAGAGCCGTGAAATCCCGGGATCGCATCTCTGTTCGGCCAACTGGTGATCACTGGAAACATAGGCGATCTCCTTCACTCCTCGCCTCTCTCCGCCAAGGAGTATAAATGGGTACTAGTGTACAAGTTACCAATAGTAGACTGAAATAAAACCAGCCTAGAATGTCGTGAATGGAACCTGGAATCAGGGACTCGATAGACACCAATCAAACCAATAACTTCTTTTTCTTTGCACAGCGAAGGCGTATTGAGGTACGTATTTGTAGTCGAATATTTCGATATTGCTAAAATGTTCATTCAGCAATATAATACCTATTTCATCCGTTCTCATAACTGAATGTCAAGGCTTCCTTTTACCGAAGGAGGATTCCAGTTTGTCAGTCAATCATATGACGACATAATCAACTACGTGACGTGTAGGATAGCGTCATGAACAATTGCGTCATGAATGACGTAGCTTAGTTCGTCACGACGAATCCATAGCTTCCAAAAGGACTGGAAAGCTATGTGCCCCATGTAAATAGGCAATCAATAAACGAATATTATCGTTTTCTTGACGAAATTTAACCATTAAAAGCTTGAGACTTGAGAGAACAGAGATTCTGTTGAAATTCATGCCACATAAAAGCCAATGTTTAACGTTTATTATCCAGATAGGTAGGAAGGAAAATGTTACAAGTTCTCCTTCTCCTTATACTATATGAGCTATGTCAGTAAAATACAGGTTGTGAAAAAACACAGATCTAACATAGCCAATCGCTCAATCGTTACCTTGTTTATCTCATAGTTAGGTAATCGATCTTCGTAGATCGGGAAATATTTCGTAATATATCAGTCACCAAATTACCATCGTAGGCTACCATTGTACTAACATACGCTGACTCACATCGCTCAGCTCTATACACTCTATACGGGAGCAGAGCGGTGTGCGGGCGGGGGTGTGTACGGGGGGGGGGGGGGTTGTGCGGAGGGGTTGGGGGGCATTAAATTAATCGAATTTACCTGTCCGTCTTTTAACCCCTCTTGTGTCAACTTAACCCTTTACTGGTCAAACTGACCAAAAACAACGTTGCAGTGGTCTTCAGATATGGCTATTTGAAAGGCCTAGAGATGAGTATTTTTTAATATTTACCACTAAAATGACTGGCAACCGAGCCAGTCATTTTAGTGGTAAATATTAAAAAAATACTCGCCTCTCGGCCTGCAGATAGACACTGGGTAAGTAAAAAACCTTAATTTTCTTTACCATTAATCTTTAAATGGTAAAGCCGGCGAAAAAAAATTTAGTGGTAAATCTACAAAAATAGTCTTTTAAATTAAAAATATCTTGAAAAATATTGACCATCAAAATGTTTAATTGATATATCAATTAGTATTTTGAGCGCTTTGAGGCGCTGGCGACACCAGTGGGGGGTAAGTCTTAAGTCTGGAAAACATTTCGCCTACAAAGATCGTTCGCATATGCCAGTGTTGTCAACAGGTGTAAAACAGTAATGATCATTACTATACATATTATATCTTTATGTCATTATAATATTTCATCATTATAGCTTATCTTTATCATTATATCGTTATATCACTATTAGTATAAAAATATATCCTTATTATTATTAGCTCACCTGGCCTGAAAGGCCAAGTGAGCTTATGTCGTGGCGATCGTCCGTCGTATGTCCGTCGTCCGTCCGTCCGTCCGTCCATCAACTTTTCCTTTAAACGACTTCTTCTCAAGAACAGCTGGGCCAATTTCAATTATATTTGGCAGGAAGCATCCTTAGGGCATAGGGATCCAGGTAATCAAATGAAGCCGATCGGCCAATTAGGCCGGCGGTCATCTTGGATTTTGGCCGATTTTTAGAAACGTCTTTAAAAATCTTCTCAGAAACCGCTTGAGGGATTGAAGGAACCTCATGAAATATGATCTAGGGAAAGTGCTCAACCAAATTTGTTCAAGCGAACTTAATTGGTTAAACAGTGTGGCGGCCATCTTGGTTGACCTAGTTTTAGCAAAAATAACTTCTCCAGGATTTCGGCCGATTTTTAGAAATGTTTTTAAAAATCTTCTCCTCCCAAACCATTTGAGGGATCAATTCAAAACTCACGAAATATGATCTAGGGTAAGCGCTGAATCAAGTTTGTTCAAGGGAACTTGATTGACCAAATGGTTCAGCGGCCATCTTGGATGATCTAGTTTTCACAAAAACGACTTCTTCCCAAGAACCGCTGAAACGATCAGGCCGAAATTTGTGATATATAATTAGCAACTAAGGTCGATTAAGGTTTGTTCAAGAGAAGTTGATTCGCTAAAAAAACATGGCCGCGGTGGACCAATCAAATATAGTGTGTTTGGCAGCCATATTGGATTTTTTTATTTGATGAATTTGGAGACCGAAATTCGTGTTATATAGGTTTTTGGGCATTCTGATCTCAATTTGCAATTTTCGAAACTGTCGGATAAACGGTTTGGCAGCCATCTTGGATCATTTTCCCGCCAAAAGCTCCCATACTAAAGCAATGGGAAATTTAAAATGCCGGTGGCCATCTTGGATTTCGGCCGATTTTTAGAAATGTTTTTAAAAATCTCGTTCTCTGAAACGGCTTGGGGAATCGAGTCAAAACTTATGAAACCTCATCTAGGCAAAGAGGTAAGCCAAGTTTGTTCAAGACAACTTGATCGACCGAATGGTTCAGCAGCCATCTTGGATGACCTAGTTTTCCAGAAAACGACGTCTCCAGAACCGCTGAATGGATCAGGCCAAAATTTGGGAGAAATGATTAGGGACTAAGGGCCATTAAAGTTTCTTCAAGGGAAGTTGCTCCGTCAAAAAACATGGCCGCCGTGGGCCAATCAAAATGTAGCGTGTTTGGCGGACATATTGGATTTTGAGGCCAAAATTGGTTCTATATCTGTTTTTGGGTATTCTAAGCTCAAATTTGCAATTTTCGAAACTGTCGGATAAACGATTTGGCTGCCATCTTGCATAATTATCTCGTCAAAGGCTCCCATGCTAAAGCAATCGGAAATTTAAAATGTCTTCTCGAGAACTTCCAGGCCGATTTCAATTATATTTGGCAGGAAGCATCCTTAGGGCATAAGGATCCAAGTTTGTTCAAATGAACCCGATCGGCCAATTTGCCCAGCGGCCATTTTGGATTTCGGCCAATTTCAGGAAATGTCTTTAAAAATCTTCTCAGAAACCACTTGGGGAATCTTCAACTAGACCAAGAGTTAAGCCAATTTTGTTCAAGAAGACTTGATTGACCAAATGGTTCGGCGACCATCTTGGATGACCTACTTTTCACGGAAATTACTCCTCCAGAACCGCTGAAGGCATCAGGCCGAAATTTGTCCAAGGGAAGTTGATCCATCAAAAAAACATGGGCGCCGTGGGCCAATCAAAATGTAGTGTGTTTGGCGGCCATATTGCACTTGCAAAAATGTCCACAAACTCATTTAACATACTCTTAAACCACCCACCAACAATTTTGACAAAAATTGATGGTGCTCCAGGTGTGCGACACAGGCCCCTTGGGCCTCTTGTTTTATCATTATCATTATATATTGTAATGCGCCAATATCGAATTAGATATCGGCACGTCCGTTGATCAATGGGGCAGGTCCAATATCGAATTTGATTTGATATCGACTTGACTTCCGCCGTTATTGTTGGTCATGATTGGTCAACGGCACAGAATCAAAATTAAATTAGCTATCGGCTTGTCAGTTGGACAACAGTGCAGAGACCAATATCGAATTTGATATTAACACGCCAACTAGTTAACGGCGCAGGGACCAATATTGAATTCGATATTGACGTGCCCATTAGCCAACACGAAACAAAATCAAGCTACACAAATGTCTGATTGCCAGCTAATTTACATTTAGGCGTTTACTCAGGTGTTATATGAAGTTGTGTCGACTCCACATATTATATTCCTACAACTATGGAGCTGATACAGCTTTACATGTAGCGACTTAGAGATTCAGATCCTGGGTGATATTACCGGTTCTTTATTGTGTTATTATTACAAGTGTCTAATCTATTATGTAGGTTATCTATTGTGCAGGTTGTTTCCGGAGATTTACAAAAATGTAATATTACAAAAGTAAAGTTAATGAATCACTGTGTTTTGTTTATTGTGCCCGTCAATAGTTTCCATCCATTTCACTTCTCTTTGATATTCTCAACCTATGGAGCCGATATAGCTTAGGATAACATCTGAGTAAGCAAAAAAAACGGCCCGGATTTTGGAGTCACCAATCTATATCGGTGATCCCTTTAGGACCTGGCGTGTGAAGTGGGTGCATCCCGTACTTCGGTTTTGTTCTTTTCTGACATAAGTTTTAAAGGACACGTTCTGTCCATTGGAATTGGATAAATTAGAATGTAGAGCAACAGGGGAATCTTTGCTTTTAATATCCTTTAGATATTATTCCGTCCGTATGTGGAACTCACGTTTGGCTTCCTCCACAAACTGTTTGTCGGTCGGTCGCCTTTTCACTTCTAATCGATTCCCGCCAAAAGCTAATATATTTTGGCGCCAAACTACTCTACCATCGATTTCCCGCCAAAACGTAGCCTGTTTGTGATGTTAAACCCATCGGTCGCTACTAGAGGTAAACTGGTTGTATAGCTGCCACTACGCTTGCCTCTAATGGTGAACGAAAATGATAGTCGACTCGCCTCCTTCAAGCGGTGAAACTGAAGAATATTGCTATTGACTATCTGGACCTGCCTAACCTATCTGACTCATCCAAGTTCGGGAGTGTGTAGGTTTCCTTCGACGACAACTAAACCAATCAACGCTCAACTTGATTAAATATGTATACTTTTATTACGATACAATAGTTAATAATTTAAAGGCAAAATCGCTATCAAATAAACTTTATACAAAATGTACAGATAATTCTAAGTTCTCCTATTCAAATGATCAAACCAGCAATTTATCAATCTCTATCAAACTAACACGAGCTACCTCACGTCTGTACTCGCGTATGAACGGTGGTCAAATCATGAATTCTCGTGCCGCTCTGCACCAGCTTATATACATTATTTTCCCGCCTGTACCCTTCATGAAAGGTGCCCAGGAACTAGGGTTTCTTAAGAAACTAAGTCTCATTGGTCGTAATTTCAGTCAACCAATCAGTGATTTTAAGCTATCTGATTGGAATCGATTCCCAGCTCTGTGATTGGTCAAACTTGTATTTTAGTCAATTCACTTCAGTGAGATTTTGCACAGAATAATCTTAATATTAAACCTATGGGGGTTTCTTAAGTACAGGGCCTATGGGAGTGACGTCATAAATGTCACTGAGTGCAGAATTTAGTCACTGAGTGCAGAGTCTAATGTTTCTGGAATGTTCCTAATACTAAATATTATCATTATTATTATCGGCCATGGTTTCGTAGGAAACTCAGCCGCTGCTCCCTTACTTATTTCATGCATTCACTTCATGTTGTATTCTGTAAACAGGATTCTTATGTCACATATTTATAAACTATTCCTGTTATACTATTACTAAATGTATACTCTGATTAACGAACCCACAGCGTTTATCAATCCCAAATATGTATGACGTCCATGAGCGTTGCTCATGACTGTTACTCTTATTCTGCATTGATGTATGACATCCCTAGACATTATTTAAGGCGGGAAACTGTATGCCATGTTCGCCTTTCTATATTGCATCATCTCTAATTCGTGTCAAATTGTATTCATACCTGAACTGCGATGCATTACTGTAGCCTACATACACAAACTATTATTAGCTCTCATACCATCCTGTTACCCCGTACGACTCTGGTCATCCGTATCCAAGTATACCTATCTAATTATAAATAAATTATGGCCGTGCTTGCCTCAATCATTAATATACATAACTACATAATTAAATCTCCATACAAGCATGGACAGAGAGATGTTGTTTCCTAAAAGATGCTGCTACATCTTACTAGACAATTAGATAAGGTGCTAGTCACCTCGAGATTCCGCGTGCACAAGAGTTAATTATATCAGGCCATACATGAATGCATCCGTGTTGGTTGATCAGCTCATACAAATCCACAATCTGTATTTTAGGCCCGTGTGAGTGTTAGCGAATTCACGTTTACTATCCATTTTGTGACAGAAAAAACAACGTTTTCTGGTACCTGGCCAGATCGTGTATTAAAATGTTTTGGCTTGTAACCATGTAGTGGCGGGAAACTCAGGATTGGTCGTGACAGGTGTGTATTAGAAAGTATGATTCTTTTTGTGTCCAAACATTGGTGGTGTAGGAAACGTGCGTCTACACTTGCGACTGCTTTCTAGCAATTCCCGATTCTTTTTGGATAATTTTCTTTACCTTCTGCCTTTGAGTGAGAATGTTTATAATGCATGGGGGTACGTGTGTTTATCTCGGAATTTATGTGGATTATCTCATTCAATAGATTAGACAAGAGTTTCGCTCGATCTGCACGGGAATGGTGAGGCGCTTGCTGGCATCAACCAACCAGTTTAGAGCATCTGAGTACAGGATATAGGACGCATGGGTGCAGATTCTTAGATTCAATGAAGAGGTCAACTGGTCAGGAACTAGGCTTGCGCGATTATTGCTATCAGTAAGCACGATCGATTATTTAATAATAATCGCGATTACTTGATTAATCAGCTTGAGTACAAATTACCCAGTTATAACAGCCAAAAAGCATATCAATGACGAAAGCTGCAATGATGTTGATAAAGGTCGATTTTCAGGCCAAGAGAAGACTATTTTTGAAAATGTGTCACTGGAATGCCTGGCTCGATTCTCGAGCCAGTCATTCCAGTGATACATTTTCAAAAATAATCCTCTCTTGGCCTGAAAATGTGCATGCATTCTCTGAGCAAAATGTAAATTTCCGTGACCCATCGCAATAAAGAATAATTAAAAGGTAGGTTTTGAAATAATATATGCTGTAGAATTATTCACGATTTTTCGATTATTTAAACTTTAATCATATAAATTCACGATTGAAAAAATAATTGCGATTTTCGATGTAATCACATAATTGCGCAAGACTATCAGGAACTATTTCTTGTGGTTTTCTTTCGCTGGAACAGTTGGATCGAAATCCGAACGTCAGTGCTCTGTTCTGCTCTTTTGGTGTAACCATTAGCTCCTTTTGGTGTAACCATTAGATCATGTTGGTGTAACCATTAGATCCTTTTGGTGTAACCATTAGATCATGTTGGTGTAACCATTAGATCCTTTTGGTGTAACGATTAGATCCTTTTGGGATAACCATTAGCTCCTTTTGGTGTAACCATTAGACCCTTTCGGTGTAACCATTAGATCCTTTTGGTGTAACCATTAGATAATTTGGGGGAATGCTTCGATCCTTTTGGGATAACCATTAGTTCCTTTTGGTGTAACCATTAGATCCGTTTGGTGTAACGATTAGATCCTTTTGGTGTAACCATTATATCCGTTTGGTGCAACGATTAGATCCTTTTGGTGTAACCATTAGATCCGTTTGGTGTAACGATTAGATCCTTTTGGTATAACCATAAGATCATTTGGGTGTAGCCATTAGATCCTTTTGGGGTAACCATTAGCTCCTATTGGTGTAACCATTAGATCCTTTTGGTGTAACCATTAGATCATGTTGGTGTAACCATTAGATCCTTTTGGTGTAACCATTAGATCATGTTGGTGTAACCATTAGATCCTTTTGGTGTAACCACTAGATCCTTTTGGTGTAACCATTAGATCCTTTTGGTGTGCGTGCATGTGTGTGTGCACGCGCGCTCGTGCGTGTGTACGTGCGTGTGTGCGTGCATGCGGGGGGGGGGGTAGTTTAACCGTCAAAAACTAAAAATGTAACCATTTTATCATCATTATATCATTATATCATTATATCAATATATCATTATATCATTATATCACTATATCAATATATCATTATATCATTTTATTAATCTATCATTATATCATTATATCACTATATCATTATCTCATTATAACATTTTATCATTTTAACAATATATAACTATATTACTATATTAATATATCATTATTCATTATATTTTTATTTCATTTATATTATGACACAATTATATGATTTTATGACTATATCATTATATCATTATATCACTATATCATTAAATCATTATATCATTATATAGTTTTATCACTATATCATTATATCATTTTATCATTATTTCATTATATCATTATATCATTATATCATCTGATCATTATATCATTATATCATTATATCAATATATCATTATATCATTATATCATTATATAATTTTATCATTTTATCATTATATCATTATATCATTATATCACTGTATCAATATATCATTATATCATTTTAGTATTCTATCATTATATCACTATATCAATATATCATTTTATCACTATAACAAATTATCAATATATCATTATATCATTTTATCATTATATCAATTTATCATTATATCAGTATGTCATTATATCATTTTATCATTATGTCATTATATCATTTGATCCAGCATTATACAATTTTTTCACTATATCATCATATCATGATTTCATTATATCATTATATCATCTAATTATATCATTATATCGCTATATCATTATATGATATTATCACTATATCATTATATCATTATTTCATTATATCTTTACATAATTAGATCATTATATCATTATATCATTATGTCATTTTATCTTTATATAATTATAAAACTATATCATTATATAATTATACCACTATATCATTATATCATTTTATTTTTATATCATTTTATCATTATATCATTATATCATTACATCATTATATCACTGTATAATTATACCATTATATCACTATATCACGATAGCATTTTCTTATTATATCAATATATTATTATATCATTATATCATTAAATCATTTTATCATTAAATAATTATATCACTATATCATTATATAATTTTATCACACTGTCATTATATCGTTATATCATTATCTCATTTGGTCATTATATCATGTTATCATTAGATCACTATATCATTATATCATTATAGCCTTTTATCAGTATATCATTATATCATTATATGATTTTTCTCTCTGTAATTATATCATTTTATCATTATATCATTATATCACTATACCATTATATCATGTTACCATTATATCATTATATCATTATATCATTATGTAACTATATCATTATATCTTTATATAAATCTACCACTATATCATTATATCATTATATCATTATATCATTACATCATTATATCACTATATCATTATATGATTTTATCACCATATCATTATATCACTATATCACGATAGCATGTTATTACTATATCATTATATTATTATAACATTTTATCATTATATCATCTTTATTATAAAATAATTATATCTCTATATCATTATATCATTTTATCTCTCTGTCATTATATCGTTATATCAGTATCTCAGATGATCATTATATCACTATATCATTTTATCATTAGATCACTATATCATTATATCATTATATCCTTTTATCACTATATCATTATATCATTTTATAATTATATCATTATATTATTATATCGTTATATAGTTATGTCAATATATGAGTATATCAATACATCGTTATATCATTTTATCATTTCATCATTATATCATTATATCATTTGATCATTCTAGCATTATATCATTTTATGACTACATCATTGTATCATTTTTTCATTATATCATTATATCATTATATCATTATGTCTTTTTATCATTATATCGTTATATCACTATATCATTATATCATCTCATCATTATATCATTATATCATTATATCATTATATATCTATATCATTATACCATTATATAAATTTACCACTATATCATTATATCATTATATCATTTATCATTATATTATTATATCATTACCTCATTATATCACTATATCATTATATGACTTTATCACTATATAATTATATCACTATATAGCGATAGCATTTTATTATTATATCATTATATCATTATATCATATTTATTGTTAAATAATTATATCTCTGTATCATTATATCAATTTATCTCTCTGTCATTTTATCATTTTATCATTATGTCATTATATCAATATAACAAAATATCAATATATCATTATATCATTTTATCATTGTATCATTTTATCATTATATGATTATATCATTATATCATTATATCATCTATCATTTTATCATTATATAGCTATGTCATTATATGATTATATCATTTTATCATTTTATAATTATATTATTATATCATTAAATCATTATATCATTACATCATTATATCACTATATTATTATAGGATTTTATCACTATATCATTATATCACTATATCACGATAGCATTTTATTATTATATCATTATATTATCATATCATTATATCATTATATCATTATATCATTAGATCACTATATCATGATAGCATTTTATTATTATATCATTATATCATTATATAACTAGATCATTAGATCACTATATCATTATATCTTTATATCATTATATCATAATATCATTATATCCTTATATCATTTTATTAATCTATCATTATATCGTTATATCATTATATCATTTGATCATTATATCATTATATCTTTATATTATTATATCATTTTATCATTATATCACTATATCATTATATGATTTAATCACTATATCATTATATCATTATATCACCATATCTTTATATCATTATATCATTATATCATTATATCATTATATCATTGTATCGTTTTATCATTACATCATTATATCATTATATCATTGAATCGTTTTATCATTAACTCATTTGATCATTATATCATTATATCATTTTATCACTATATCATTATATCATTATATCATTTAGTCACTATATCATTATATCACTATATCATTATATGATTTAATCACTATATCATTATATCATTATATCACCATATCTTTATATCATTATATCATTGTATCGTTTTATCATTACATCATTATATCATTATATAACTATATCATTATATCATTGAATCGTTTTATCGTTATATCATTATATCATTATATCAATAAATCATTGTATGATTTTATCACTATATCATTATATCATTATATCTCTAGATCATTATATCATTTTATCACTCTGTCATTATATCGTTATATCAGTATCTCATTTGATCATTATATCCTTATATCATTTTATCATTAGATCACTATATCATTATATCATTACATCATTATATCATTATATGATTTTATCACGATATCATTATATCATTATATCACTATATCACTATATCACTATATCACTATATCATTACATCATTATATCATTATATAACTACATCATTATATCATTATATCATTATATCATTACATCATTATATCACTATATCATTATATGATTTTATCACTAAATCATTATATTATTATATCACTATATCACTATAGCATTTTATTATTATATCATTATATAAGTATATAAATATATCATTATATCATTATATAATTTTACAAATATATCATTATATCATTATATAATTATATAACTATATCATTATATCATTATATAATTTTACCACTATATCATTATATCACGATACCATTTTATTATTATATCATTATATTATTATATCATTATATCATTATATCATTATCCCATTTGATCATTATATCAGTATATCAGTTTATCATCAGATCACTATATCATTATATCATTATATCATTTTATCACTATATCATTATATCTTTAAATCATTATATCACTATATCATTATATCTATATATGTTTTATCATTATATCATTACATCATTGGATGATTCTAACGTTATATCATTGTATCACTATATCATCTTATCATGTTTTCATTATACCATTATATCATCTCACCACTATATCATTGTATCATTATATCATTATATCTCTATATCATTATATCATTATATCTCTATATCATTATATCATTTTATAATTATATGATTTTATCACTATATCATTATATCATTATATCTCTATATCATTATATCATTTTATCACTTTGTCATTATATCGTTATATCATTATCTCATTTGATCATTATATCCTTATATCATTTTATCATTATATCATTATATCATTATATGATTTTATCACTATATCATTATATCACTATATCATTACATCATTATATCATTATGTAAATACATCATTATATCATTATAGCATTACATCATTCTATCACTATATCATTATATGATTTTATTATTATATCATTATATCATTATATCATTAGATCACTATATCACGATAACATTTTATTATTATATCATTATATTATTGTATCATTATATAAGTATATAACTATAGCATTATATCATTATCTAATTTTACCACTATATCATTATATCATTTTATCATTATATCATTATATAATTTTACCACTATATCACTATATCACGATAGCATTTTATTATTATATCATTATATTATTATATCATTATATCATTATATCATTATATCGTTAAATAATTATATCTCTATATCATTATATCATTTTATCACTCTGTCAATATATCGTTATATTATTTCTCATTTGATCATTATATCATTTTATCATTTTATCACTATATCATTATATCAATATCATTATATCATTATATCATTATATCACTAGATCATTATATCATTGTATCATTATATTATTTTCCTATTATATCATTATATAATTAAATTATTTGATCATTCTAGCATTATAAATTTTTATCACTATATCATCATATCATGTTTTCATTATATCATTATATCATTATATCAATATATCATTATATGATTGGATCACTATATCATTATATCATTATATCTCTATATCATTATAGCATTATATTACTATATCATTATATCATTTTATCTCTATGTCTTTATATCGTTATATCATTATCTCATTTGATCATTATATCATTAGATCATTAGATCATTATATCATTATATCATTATATCATTATGTCATAATATCATTATATCCCTTTATCATTATATCATTATATCATTATATCACTATATCATTGTATCCGTGCATGATTTTATCATTATATCATTATATCATTACATCATTTGGTCATTTGGTCATTCTAGCATTATATCTTTTTATCAATGTATCATTATATCATTATGTGATTATATCATTATATCATTATATAATTGTATCATTATATCACTATATCATTATATGATTTTATCAGTACATCATTATATCATTTTATCATTATATTATTATATTATTACATCACTATATCATTATGCCATTATATAATTTTATCACTATATCAGTATATCCTTATATCACTATATCATTATATCAATCTATCCGTATATGATTTTATCATTATATCAATATATCATTATATCTCTATATCACTATATCATTTTATCATTATATCATTATATCATTATATCATTTTATCATTTTATCATTATATCATTTTATAATTATATCATTTATCGTTATGTCATTATATCACTATATCACGATAGCATTTTATTATTATAGCATTATATTATTAGATCACTATATCATTATATCATTATATCACTATATCATTTTATCCGTGTATGATTTTATTATTATATCATAATATCATTACACCATTATATCATTATATCTTTATATCATTATATCATTTGCTCATACTAACATTTTATCATTTTATCACTTTATCATTTATATCATTTTATCATTTTATCATTACGTCATTATATCACTATATCATTATATGATTTTATCATTATATCATTATAGTATTATATCACTATATCATTATATCATTTTATCTCTCTCTCATTATATCGTTATATCATTATATCATTAGATCATTAGATCATTAGATCACTATATCACTATATCATTACATCATTATATCATAATATCATAATATCATTATATCCTTTTATCATTATATCATTGTATCATTATATCACTATATCATTGTATCCGTGTATGATTTATCATTATATCATAATATCATTACATCATTATATCATTATATCATTATATCATTTGATCATTCTAGCATTATATCATTTTATCATTATATTATTATATCGTTATATTATTTTATCATTGCGTCATCATATCATGTTATCACTATATGAGTATATCATTATCTCACTATATCATTATATCAATCTATCTGTATATGATTTTATCATTATATCACTATATCATTAAATCGCTATATCATTATATCTTTATATCATTATATCATTATATCATTTTATAATTATATCATTTTATCAATATGTCATTATATCACTATATCATTATGTCATTATACCACTATATCACGATAGCATTTTATTATTATATCATTATATTATCATATCATTATATCATTATATCATTATATCATTAGATCACTATATCATGATAGCATTTTATTATTATATCATTATATCATTATATAACTAGATCATTAGATCACTATATCATTATATCTTTATATCATTATATCATAATATCATTATATCCTTTTATCACTATATCATTATATCATTATATCACTATAGAATTATATCCGTGTATGATTATATCATTGTATCATTAGATCATTATATCATTACTGATTATCATTATATCATTATATTATTTGATCATGCTAACATTATATAATTTTATCATTATATCATTATATCAATGTATCAATTTATCAGTATATCATTATATCATTATATCATTATATCACTATATCATTATATAATTTTATCATTATATCATTATATCATTAGATCATTATGTCATTATATCACTATATCATTATGTCATTATATCACTATATCACGATAGCATTTTATCATTATATCATTATATCATTATATAATTTTATCATTATATTATTATATCACTATATCCTTATATCATTTTATTAATCTATCATTATATCGTTATATCATTATATCAATTTATCATTATATCATTATGCCATTTGATCATTAGATCACTATATCGTTATATCATTAAATCATTATATAATTTTACCATTATATCATTATATCATTATATCATTTTATCAATATATCATTATATCATTACATCGTTATAGCACTATAGCATTATATAATTTTATCACTATATCATTATATCACTATATCACTATCACGATAGCATTTTATTATTATATCCTTATATTATTATATCATTATATCATTTTGTCATTAAATAATTATATCTGTATATCATTATATCATTTTATCACTCTGTCATTATATCGTTAAATCATTATCTTATTTCATCATTATATCATTGTATCATTTTATCCTTAGATCACTATATCATTATATCATTATATCATTATATCAATTTATCACCATATCATAATATCATTATATCACTATATCATTATATCATTATATAATTGTATCATTATATCATTATATAATTTTATCATTATATTATTATATCACTATATCCTTATATCATTTTATTAATCTATCATTATATCGTTATATCATTATATCATTTGATCATTATATCATTATATCTTTATATTATTATATCATTTTATCATTTTATCACTATATCATTATACCATTGTATCATTATATTATTATATCATTTTGTCATTATTTGATTTTATCAATATATCACTATATAATTATATCATTACGTCATTATATCATTATACAATTGTATCATTATATCATTATCAATAAATCAATACATCATTATATTAGTATATCATTATATCCCCATTAGATTAATATATCATTTTAATACGCCACCGCAAGAAGGATCTAGAAATTGATGAAACCAATCTGTCGATCAAGTATATTACGTCATAGTCAATAACGGCACGTGTAGGCTGATGTCACAACCAACTACGTAATGAATGACCTAGCTGGTCCGTCACGCACTTTGCTAGGTCCGTCAGTTGTATGAATTGTATGTCTTTCCAATATAATAAAACATTCTGTTGAATATTTGAAAATAATTTGACTGGGTGGTCATATTAAGGAACCAACATCCGGTGGTCCATACACGTCAGACTGTCTCTAAAGATGGGCATACACTGGTGTGTTTCTGTAATCTAGGTACTAAATCTGTGGTTCCCAAATCCAAACGTATCAGAAGCTTTGTAATAACTTTATATTTAGCATACACTAAGACCTCTTTCTCATTGCCTAATCCTGTTTATTAACTATTTCGTTTACTATGTAGGTTAATATATAGCCGATATATCTGTTTGCATTCATTGACACTGGTGAAAGATAATCCTGGACGATAGCGCTACCTGGCGCAGAGTGAGATAAAATGATGGCCGTAGCGCTCCCCGGTGGAAAGTGAGAGAAAATGCAAATGGTATCTCTACCCGGAAAATTGTTAGGGAATAGTTTGGTTCACATAGGGAAGCAATAACGATATGTCGGAACATTCACCGCTGATTTTGTGAGATTAATTTTCTGAAATATGTCATGTACTTATTGCGGGGCAAGAAGCAGTCCAATGAGAACGCTAGCCGATCTACCTGGTATTTACCGTCTCTTTCTCTTTGTCAAATCCTGTTTAACGATTTCGTGCACTATGTAGGTTAATATATAGCCGATATATTTTTTTTGCGTTCACACAGCTGGAACATAGTCTTTGACTGGACGGTGGTGTTACCTGGTGGAGAGCGAGATAAATTGATGACAGTAGCGCTACCTGGCAGGCAATGAAAGAAAATGCTTACGGTAACGCTACTGCACAATGCCCATATTTTGAATGAATAGGTTGCGTGCACATAGGTAAGCAATGGCGATATGTCGGAAGACAAACCCCCGATTTTGTCGGATTAAATTTCGAAATAAATGATGTATTTATTCTGGTATAAGAGACAGTTCAATGGGAACGCTAGCCGATATACCTGGTATTTACAGAAATAGTTGGTGTATGAGAACACGGCCTTAGGCCATGTTCTCGCTGGAGAGTTATGCCCGCTTTCCATGTAAGCGACTCGGAACGCCTTTCCGTATGCCGAAAAGGCCATCAAGTACATTTATCTAGATTTATTTCCACGTGTGCGTCTTCGTACACGCGCGCTGAAAAAAGGTGGCTGAGTGAGCTACTTTTCCGCGTGCAAGTTGCGTCTAATGGTATTGCCTGCGTGCTGGCTTGCAACCAGTTTGTTAAATAATGCCTTTTCAAATTAGCAATGTAGGCAGACGCAATAACGAATGGCTTGCAACGACCAGGTAAGCTCGCATGCATGGACACATATATACACGCTTGCAAAAACGAGCGCGAGAAAATCGGCGCGGAATCGCTTACACGGAAAGCGGGCCTTAATCGGAAATAACGTCAGTATTACGTTACGCCTGTTAAGTCTTTAGTGACAACACGGCCTAAAGCGAGGATACCATAAGTGCGGATGCAAACACGGTAGGCGTGCGATTTTTGGTGTGCGGAATACCCACATAGTTTGCTTCGAGATAAGCGGCACAATATGCGTTTATTCTTTCATTTCGCTAGAGATACTGCGAGGGAAACATGCCTGCGATAATGCACGTACTTAAAGTACAAGAAACCCCTCTAACTGTGATGTCATTTTATGGATATCCCCATGTGAGAGTGAGTGGCGAGCGTCTGGATCACTACATGTGTCTATTGGAAAACTCGCTTCTGCATCCGCATGACTGCGTACCTCGTCCGCTACCGCGCATATGGAATCATACATATTGAAGTTAATGATATTCGATTTTTACCGCATCCGCTCTTATGGAATCCTAGCTTTAGATTCAAAATATTCAACAGCGTGTTTAGTAAATAGCAAAGACATACAATTCGTACAAAGTGTCGGACTATTAAGCGTTAAAGACGGGCTATATCGAATCATTCATGACGTCATGACTATGATGTCAGCCTACACGTCACTTAGTTGATTATTATTTCATGTGATGGATTGCTAAAAAACTGGAAAGATGAATTTGTCAAATCGTTTTACATTCTAATAAAGCCACCTGTATCCTGTGTCATGGGCGGGACTTATATAGAAATAGGCGTGGCATAGCTAGAAATGGCACCTATTGTTTGAGCTTTAGGCAATTGTTTTTGCTTATTCCTGCGTTTGAAGCATCCTTGATCGTTCATCTTCTATTACAGGATAACATCAAAATTTGCAAAGCATCATGGGAAATAAATGTACCAAGAAGAGAGATGGTTCCAAGGGATCCGATTCGAACAGATCTAGTATAGATTATAGAGATTATAGAGTGTTTTTCGGGGATATGGAAGCTCCCCAGACATCATTTCAACCAGACCATGCACCAGATGGCTGTTTCGAATATCAAGACGGAGCTGAAATCTCGGATGAGGATGTACGCGGCTATCGTTTCCCTTTTGAGAATATTGCCCTCGAAGGAGGCGGAAGCAAAGGATTTGCTTATTGTGGAGCTATGGAGGTAGGATAAAATAAAGACAGCGGCAAAAGCGACAACAATAAAAACCACTGTAACCACCACCTACACTACCACCGCTGCCGCCGCCGCCTCGCCGCCACCACCGCCATCTCCACCACTATCAAAAAGAGCAACACAACCATCACCATCACCATCACCATCACCATCACCACCATCATCTTCACCACGGTCACCACCTCCGTCACCAACAACAATAACTAGACTCCACTCGGAGGAGGTGCCGACTCACGCCTTCAATGCGTATTTTGGCAATACGCTTAGTGACCCCATGATCTAGCTCTTTGGCCCTTTGACCAAAACTACTTCTAGCCCATCACAATATGATCGGATGAGTAGAAGGGCGATGGTATATAGGCCGCTGCGCAGATTGGTCGAGAGGGTGCTGACGTCATTAATATTAGAATTAGCCCACGACCCTTTCTTCCACCAAAAATACTCGAATTTGATTGGTTGAGAGAAAAGGTCCAGTGTTCACTCTCGACCAATCCAATTCGATATTTTGTGCCCAGAAATAGGGGCTGGCCTAATTCAAATTTTGATGATGTCATCACCCTCTCAACCAATCAGCGAACAGCCGTCTATATGTTTGCTAGGGTGATGTAGAGGTGTAGGCACGTGCTGATGATTTATGGGACATGGCCTAGCATGCGTCCATCCCGCTGCCCTTGACAACCTCTATGCTCATTGCAGCACCCTAATGACCCCATGAAGAAATTGTGTGACCTAATGTAGTGTCCTATCATACGTCCATATCATTGCCCTGGTCGGGTTAGGTTATGCCAGCTACACTCATTGCCGGCCCTATTGATCCGTGAAACAAAGGGGCGTGTCCTAAAGTCTGGGAGCGTCGCCTAACGTGCGTGCATGACATCACACTGGGCCAGTGCGGCCATATTGTCGCTCTAGCTTAGGTCAACTTATGGGATGCCAGCTATTGCATTGTAGGTCTAATTTAGGGGCGGATTTAGTGGGGTGTCCCACGGTGCACGGGACACCACCACCACCAACCCCACCCCGACCCCCACCCCCTGACAAGCAGACCAAAGAGATTTGTTTAATTAAATTATTTTACAAAATAGCAAAACCACATCATTATTGTGTGTACACACGTTTACCATTCGGTTTTCAAATTCTACATTTAATGGCTGCAACTATAGCGTTAACTTATTATCAAGGGTAGGGCACAAGATGTGATTCATGCACACCAAAACATCAATGATGTGGTAGCTACAATTCGGTAGGTTATAGAGCAGCTAGATATCAAGTTTGCCGAATGGTTTAAAGAAGCGTGTGAGATCGCTAAAAGCGTCAATGGTGAGGCAAGCCTTCCAGGAACATGTAATCGTCAGCAGAACAGGGCCAATACTCCCGCTAATACACCTGAAGACTACTACAGGAGAACTTGAGGCATCCCATATCTGGATGTACTTGTATCAGAAATTGAGCATCGATTTCCACATCTGAGCAAGATAAGTTTCAGCAATCTAATTCCTGGCGTCATTTACAAGAGCAAAAAGCCAGTCAACGCAAACGTGCAATACCTTCTAAAGAGCTATGAAACAGATCTGCCCAGTCCTAGTGGTGTAAATATAGAATTATAACTTTGTGAGAGAAAGTGGAGAAGAATAGAAAGTTACCACCCCAGCACAGCAAGTGATACCCTCAAGGTCTGCAGGAAAGAAGACTTTCCCAATATCCATCGGCTTCTAAGGATCCTTTGCATCATTGGCGTTGCCTCATGTGAAACCGAAAGGGCTAGCTAAGCGAGCTTAGCTATGTCAAGACATACTTAAGAGCAACAATGGGATAGGACAGATTTAATGGTTAATGGGTTGGCTCTGATGCATCTTCATTATGGCATGACAATCGATGTAGAGGTTGTGACTCGTTTCGCTAGATGTCATCCAAAGAAGACTACGACTTGTTAGTAATTTGTTGGAAAGCATCTAGTTTTGCATTAAACTAATACAAATTTGATAGTGATTTGAGTCTATAAACTATGATCTAAGATCGTTCTGACAATATAATACACATTTGATAGTGATTTGGGTTGCATCGTTCTGAAAATACAAATGTTTTCATCTAGTTTACCCCCAGACCGCCCCACCCACCACCACAACCCACCCACCCCCACCCACACACACCCTCGGACTGGTGAAACAGTTTCAATTTTGTTCGTCATGAGATTAACCCATTTCTAAGCTTAACTAGGATTTATAACATTCACCAATTATGTCCAAAATGTCATGGGAATATATCCTCAAATATCAAACAGAAAAGTATATCCACAAAAGAGCTGAAATTGCTGTTAAATGCCATTTCAGAGCATCTAATTTACAAAAGATCGCCCGGGGAGAACACCCAGACCTCCGCACCCGCAGTAGGGGTGCGATGGGGGTGCACCTCAGATCATATAGCCTCTGAAAGACCATCCTAACCACACCATAGACTTCGCCTGTGTCAATTAAAATGCAGTCCATAGTCAGTGAGGGCAAATTCTTTGGAAAAAAAAATTTAAGAGTAAAATGACCCTTAAAATATGATCATTTTATCAGCCAACTGATGATTCATATTCACCTCCAGAAATGCAAGAGAGGCCATCTGATAGCATCCAGATTTTTTAATTTCCGGGCTAGGACCCCCGGACCCCAAAACTGCTGAGTCGGACACCCCCTTAAAATATTTCTGGATACGCCCCTGACCCATGAAAAGGAGCGTGGCCTAAGGTCTTCTTTATGGTCAGGTCACGTGATGTCTGTAGGCCAATCAGCATGGCCACTTATCTTGTGGACCTATCTTCGGTACGACATGTTCAGCCATGCTCACTGGTGCCCGTTGTAGCCCTAATGACCCATGAAAAGGAGCGTGGCCTAAGGTCTGGGGTGTGGTCAGGTCACGTGACGCCTATAGTTCAATCAGCATGGTCGCTTATCTCGTCACCCTAGTATTGGTACAACATGTTCAGCCATGTTCACCGATGCCAGTTGTAGGCCTAATGATCGATGAAAAGGGGCGTATCCTAGGTTCTGGGGCGTGGTCAGGTCGTGTGACGCCTGTAGGCCAATCAGCATGGCCGCTGGTGCCCGTTGTAGGCCTAATGACCCATGAAAAGGAGCGAGGCCTAAAGTCTGGGCGTGGTCAGGTCACGTGACGCCTGTAGGCCAATCAGCATGGCCGCTTATCTCATTGCCCTAGCTTTTGTACAACATGTTCAGACATGTTCACCGGCTCCAGTTGTGGGCCTAATGACCCATGAAAGGAGCCCGGTCGAAAGTATTGGGGCATTGGTCTAATTCGAGCTGATTTTTTCCATTTATAAATTGCAAAATAGTACGTTTCTTCTTACTGCGTATAGCTATCGGGTATGCCATTATTTTAAAATAATATACCCCAGCTCATTAAGTCAAACGTTTTAAAAAATACACATCGCATGCACCTGTAAATACTACAAACAGTCATTTCTTAAACCTATCTGTTCCCCAAAAGTTTTTAAATGAGCTCACACTCGCTACACCCACACCCACTCCTTTAATAAGTGGTAACGCTATACGAGTAGGTCTGACACAAAAAACATACAGGTGAGCTGTTCCTTCTAAAACCTGAATATATGTAAGCTACCATGTATGTCTGAACCCAGACGAGGCTAACTTAATAGTGTTCTAACGCATTGTATCCGCGTAGATCTGGAATTTTTGCTGAGAGTATTTGGGCTGGTCACCTAGTCAAAGGGTTTCCAAAAAAAACCTCCACAAACCTCTCTAAAATGCTAAAAACATTCGATTTTACGTGTTTAACCTCCTGCATACCCATAGTCCAGGAAGATTTAACCCCATTTCACCCAGAATATTTGACCCCTTAAAGTCACTTAGGCCACCTAAGTCATCCACAGGAAGTTTGTCAGCCGCTCCCCTGTTGGTTGGTGTGACCCCGGGAGCCCTTGAAAAGCTCCTGCTGGGAGTTGTATTTACCCCCATCTAATACATGGGCAAACCTTTGTCAAAACAAAGTGTTATGACAGCAGAATACAAAAATGGAAAAGCCTACAAAAATTTTAAGTGTGGGTGTTGGGTGGGGTTGGGGTGTGGTCAGACCCGCGACAAAGGGCATCCAAAGTGGGTTAATTTACTCTATAAGCTCCACGGACACAATTTTGTCAAAATGAAATAGCATGATGGTAGATTACGAAAAAAAGAAACTGAACATATTTCGGAGGTGGGACGATATGGTCAGATGGCTCTTAATGAGAGCGTTACATAGAGCCCCAAATGGGAGTTCATTTACCGCCATGAGCTAGATGGACCAAACTTTGCCAAAAGGAAGTAGCATGATGACAGATTATGAAAAAATGAAACTGACCAAATTTCGGATGGTGGATGACGTGGTCTGACAACTTTTAATGGACTCTCTATAAAGAGCCCCAAAAGGGATGATGTGGTCAGACCATCCTTAATGCGCTTCCTACAAAGATTTCTAAAAGGGGTGAAGGTGGGTCAGATCACCACAAAGAGCCAGAGGGGGTTTATTTAGCTGCACTAATTATACCCATTAAGACAAGTACGATAGTAGATAACAGAAAGAATAAAACTTGTATTGTTCAGATCTTCAATAAAATATATTGACTTTGTTTTATACCATTTTCTCGTCAGTTTATGGGGCTATATTCCTCGTCGTTGCTGTTAAGTTATCCATCGCTGCCACTTTCACCATCTTCGATTTCATCCACGTATTCTGCTATAAAAAGACAAGGGGACAAAATAACAAATCCTGCCACCATTGGTGGCACAGATGGACAGACAGACAGTCCATGCATAGATGGGCAGACCGGCAGATATAGACAGATGGCCAGATGTATCATGATAAGTCAAGTCAGCTGAGCCACAAATCTGTCAGTCATACAGAAAGCTCTTTTTGTTAGTGTGTGCGTATGTGTGTGTGTGTGCGTGCGTGCGTGCGTGCGTGCGTGCGTGCGTGCGTGCGTGCGTGCGTGCGTGTGTGTGTGTGCGTGCTCACGTGTATGTGTGCGTGCGTGCGTGCGTGTGTGCGTACCTACGTTACTACGTACGTACGTACGTGAGTTCGTGCGTGCGTGTGTGTATGTGTGCGTGCGTGCGTGCGTGCATGCATGCGTATGTGGACTAACGTACTTGTATCCTTGTATCACACACCCCACTCTGCTCGCCCATATCATTCAATACCTACAATTTTCTGGTTATTTTCTTATGTCTGATATAACCTTCGTTCCCAAATGCCATATCTTGTTTTTATATAGGTTCTTTTGTGTAAGAATTTTTAATTTTATTTGATTTTAAACTATGATCCTCTTCCATGTATCACCGTTAATGTAAATAAGTGATACACTAAAATGGTCAAATAACCCGGGAATTCACACCAAGTTTACTAAAAGTCATGCATTGCTTACCCCATCACGTTCCTCAAGATGATCCTCTCTGCAAACAACATTCTAAGGACTTTGGATAAGCACCACCATCAAACCATAGCACTCGGTAGTCGATAACAGCCATTGTCCTCCTTCCATCCAAATTATAGTGGTGATATTGCTGACTGGTTGCATCTTGTTGAAGATAGCCACCTCCTAGCAATGATATGAGCACATTTGATATTATGTAGAAGTACTCGGGAACATGGCGGTAGATCATTTGCCTTCTAACTTTTAGGCACGAGATTCCCTGATAGTCTTTGGTAGGTATCTATTTGTCCACGAAAATCTGCAGACGGACTTCATCAACTGATGATAACTTCTTTTCGCCACGCATCTCACAGACAGATTCCTCTACCTGGGCAATCCCGTTTTCACTGACTTCTGTTTCATATCCCAGCTTGCTAAAAGATTCTTGTGCTTCAGAGTTGTTCCCTAGCTTTACTTTGCCTTTTCTGTTAAACGAGGATGTGTAATCGGAACATGTGAAGGCGTGATACGCTGGGGAGCGTTGAAAAATGATGCGCCAAGTGTTGCGTGCATTTGGTTTAGACTGCTGTATCTATGTGTGTTGTTGTTAGTT
This sequence comes from Chaetoderma sp. LZ-2023a, assembly GCA_034401795.1. Lineage (NCBI taxonomy): Eukaryota > Metazoa > Mollusca > Caudofoveata > Chaetodermatida > Chaetodermatidae > Chaetoderma > Chaetoderma sp. LZ-2023a. The sequence continues at coordinate 69,087,741 of CM067365.1, forward strand.
TGCAATCCAGTTGCTATCTATATCTTAAGCCGCTATTTCCGAGTATGTCTACAGAAGATCGAACGTACTTATCTCTTTGCTAGGCGGTGGCGGTGGCGATCTTAAACAAGCAATATCACTACTAATATTTGGCTGGAATGAGGACAATGGTTGTCACCGAGTGGTATCGTTTGATGGCGATGCGTCTCCAAAATCGCTAGATGTTTGCAGAGAGGTCCATCTTGAGGAAAGTGATGGGGTAGGTAACCAATGAAGGACTGTTAGTAAATTTGGTGTGAATTCTCACGTTATTTGAGCATTTTAGCAAGTGCGTCACTTATTATTTTAACGGCGGCACACAGAAGACCATCTCACTTTAAAAGATCACCTTTACGCAAAAGACCCTATGAACGACAAGATGTGGAGTTTGGGAGATGTTACAGAAATAACCAGAATCCTGTAGGTGCTGAATGGTGTGGATGTGCGTGGGTGGTGGTGGTGGTTTGGGGAGGGGGGTGGTGGGGGTTCAAACAGCTTGCCTATATGTTTGTAAGGATACAAGGACGCTATTCCACACACGCACGCACACACCAACAAAAGGCTTTCTGCATGACTAATACATTTTTGGCTCAGCTGAATTGACTTATCATGATACATCTGGCCATCTGTCTATATCTGCCTGTCTGTCTGTCCAGCTATGCATAGGCTATCTGTCTGTCCATCTGTGCCACCAATGTGACAGGTTTTGTTATAGCAGAAGACGAAGATGGTGAAATTGGCAGCGATGGAGAACTTAACAGTAGTGACGAGGAATAAGGCCCCCATAAAGAGCTCGGGTATTTACGCCAAAGACGGATGAGAAAATGACTGAAAACAAAGTCAATATATTTTATTGAAGATCTGAAAAATAAATGTTTTATTCTTATCTCCTATCATACTTCCTTGTATTAACAAGTTTAATCAGTGCAGCTGAAGGTGTAAATGACCGCGCCCCAACTCTTTGTAGTGATCTGACTACATTTCCCACTTGGAAATTTGGTAGGTTTTATCATTTTTGCAATATACCATCTTACTATTTTGATTTGACAAAGTTTGGTTGATGCAGCATATGGGGTAATGACCACGCCACTACCACCCCCACCCTCCCCTTATGGCTCTTTGTAGGGGGTCATAGAAAACTGTCTGACCACATCTTCCCACACCAGAAATTTGGTCAGCTTTATCTTTTAGTAATCTACCATTATGCTAAAATTTGGTCCATGTAGCTTATACGTTAAATGAACCCGTTTTGGGGCTCTTTATAGAGAGTCCATTAAGGATAATCTGAGCACATCAAACCCCTTCGAAATTTGATCAGTTTCATTTTTTTTGTAATCAGCCATCATGCTACTTTATTTTGACAAAGTTTGGGCCATGTAGCTTATGGTGTAAATGAACACCCTTTTCAGGGGCTCTATGTAGAGCTCTTTGTAAGGGTGGTCTGACACCATCGTCCCACCTTCGAAATTTGGTCAGTTTTATGTTTTAGTTATCTACCATCATGCTACTTTATTTTGACAAAATTTTGGTTATGGAGCTTATGTGGTAAATTACCACCTTGAGCCTCTTTGTAGGGGGTCTGACTCCACCTTCCCACTTATAATGTGGTAAGCTTTTCCATTGTTGTAATCCACTGCCACAATACTTTGTTTTGACAAAGTTTTATCCATGTATTAGATGGGGTAAATACAACCCCCATGAGTGGCTTTTCAAGGGATCCCGGGGTCACACCCACCAACAGGGGAGCAGCTGACAAATTTTTGTGAATGACTTAGGAAGCCCAAGTAACTCTAAGTGATCAAGCCATATGGATAAAATTAATATTCCGTTACGAGCTCCTGGACTACAATTACAAAATGTCTGAACGCGAAAACAACCCGAGCTTAATAGCAATAACTCATAATTCATAACTCTATGGTACATCTGATAAATGTTATCCCGAGCTACGCTTATACACCCCCTCCACACCACCCGCTTGGCATTGTGTTTGCTCATTCGATCCTCACAATCGAGAGCGTACCAGTAGCTACAGCTCTCTAGAAAAAACCTTCTTGAAACATATTGACTGAAATTTTAACAAAACCTGAGTAACATCATCTCAAAACGCTTTAATTTCGCAAACATATCTTGCAACGTGTTGACCCAAATTTAACAAAACCTGAGCAACGGCCCCTAAAAATGTTTTAATTTCACCCAAGAAATCTCTGACCCAGACCCTAGTTCGGATAGCCTGGTGTCTCGGATGGGTTGCTCGGTGGGGGTGGTGGTTGTAAATGAGGTGTTGGTCGGTGTTGTTGATGTCGCTAAAGATCGCTTGATCATTTGTTGACGTATAATATATATATATATACGATATAATATAATAATTATACAAGCGTGCATACCTGAGACACGTCCGTAGGTAGTTTCAAAATCAATCATGAAAGGTCGCGTCATAGTGACAATAGTAACGAGAAGACGGACAGCAGTGTTCACTTTCAATGGTGCTGCAATAACTATATGACAACGAGGACAATTTTCGTGAAGATTATATACAAAATTTTAAGAAGCAAGATTTGCATAACAAGAAATACTCAGGGGAAAAAATCACAGTATTGACCAGATTTGGTAATATACGTATACCTGTGATCAGCCTACAATTTTAATTCCAATGCAAATCCAAGAAATAATTATGGAATAATAATAATATGAATATTATGAACAATCACGAAATATATCACTAAGGGAAACTCACAATAACCTACGATATAGTGACACCTAGGACTAGCCAGGAATTTGAAGAACTCACCCGAACACATTAGAAGAAAACACACCTAAACAAGTAAATGTACGATTTACATATGAATAACAATGTAAATATATACAACTGTAGTAATACTGTAGAGCGTCATATAAACACCCCAAAACAACCATCAATTTGTAAGCAATCACTGATCAGAGGGGTGGGGAAGAGCAAGTGAAGGAACTGATACACCGATGTGTTACGTACCCTCACACTACACGAATTTTGTTGAAACCAAACTTATTCCATACAAGATGTATTTCAATTTAGATATACTCAAAAAATCAGCAACAACATTATCCTATCGCTTAATAACATCTATCTTGAAATTTAGAAATTGGAGAAAAATCTGCCAACGCCAATTCTAGGATTCTCTATCTTTGTTTGATTCAAGAAGGCTAGTGGTTGATGATCCGTATGAAGGGTGAAAGGCTTTACATACAGGAACACCATGAATTTGATTATTGCCCATATGACTGCCAAACATTCTTTTTCAATAGTTGATTAGGAAATGTAACCACCACGAAACTTACGGCTAGCATAGCTTACAGGACACAAGATGTCATTTTGCTCTTTTAACAAGACTGCGCCAATGTCTACATTGGATGCATCAATACGAACCGAGAGTTCGGGATTTATATTTACATTTTGACAATTTCTATAATTTTCGGCGGTAAATCAGCTAATAATTGGTCATTACTAAACTCTCTACATTCGATTTCTGAGTCAATAGCCACAATAACATTCAACAGTGGTTTTACGTTCATGGTATTGTTTAAGAATATTAATATGAAACACTTTGGTCTTCTGAGCATCTGTATTCGATAATCATTTACAGCTACTTTCTCAATTCATCTTTCCAGAGTACCCACCCATCATATGACGTCATAATGAACTGCATAATGTGTAGAATGACATCATAATGAATGACGTCATGAATGACGTCGATAAGCACGTCAGGAACGCATATTTGAAGACGGTCTATGCGTTGCTGTACAGATTATATGCCTTTAATATTTAATAAATATTCTGTTGAATATTTTGAAACTAATTTGACTGGGCGGTGTTGCTGCCATAGGCAGCAACAGCACCCAGTCAAATTAGTTACGAAATATTCAACAGCTTCCCTGTATAGTTTTCAGGAAATTGATAGCTAACGCATTTGGGGATCGAGTAATCCCAACACGGCGAGGTGTGGGTGGAGCTTATCTAGTGATGGGCGGGGCATAGCTAAAAATGGAAAGGTCCATTACTCTATATGGTCCACACCAACGCATAAACAATTTGGTCGCTTTCCACGACAACAAGGTAAGTACATTTGAATTTGCGTTCAAGGTTCTCTGCGTACCTTGACGATCAAAATAATGTTTCTGCTGGACCTGTGAGTTAGATAAATCTCCTCGCTCTATACGACAAACAGTTTCTAAACGATCTCGTAGGTCAATGACATACACGTGTGTTGTTTTTATATCCTCGTGTAAATCCTCTTTTGTCCAAAGTTCAAGCAATGCTGTTATAGGTCCTCGAAAGCGGCAAAACCAGAGCTATCTTGTGCCACATCGCGATACGCAAATAATAGCGGCTCCATATAACGGCCCCAATCTTTGGCGTTTTCTATTTTCTATGCACATCTTGCATTTGTTTTAAGGTGCTGTTCATTTGTTCGCATATTCAATTACACATAGCATGGTACGGCGCCGTTGTTAATTCACCTTTCCAGAGTACCCATCCATCATATGGCAGCAACAGCACCCAGTCTAATTAGTTACAAAATATTCAACAGCTTCCCTGTATAGTTTTCAGTAAATTGATAGCTAGGGCATTCTTGGATCGATCAATCCAAACACGGCGAGGTGTGGGTGGAGCTTAGCTAGTGATGGGCGGGGCGTAGCTAAAAATGGAAAGGTCCATTGCGTAATAGACAACAAGCGACAGACTTCTGACATCATAGCCGAGGTTAATTGTGATCCATTATCGGATAGGACTTAAATTGGAATACCAATACGTGAATATATTCCTACTAATGCTTCCGCTACAGATAGAATATCAATAGATTAGGCTTGCGCGATTATGTGATTAAATCAAAAATCGCGATTATTTTTTAAATCATGAATTTATATGTTTAAATAATCGAATGATCGGGAATAATTCTACAGCATAAAATATTTCAAAAACTCCCTTTTGATTATTCTTTATTGCGATCGGTCACGGAAATTTACATTTTGCTCAGCGAATGCATGCCCATTTGTAGGCCAAGAGAAGACTATTTTTGAAAATGTATCACTGGAATTACTGGCTCGAGAATCGAGAATTCCAGTGACACATTTTCACAAATAGTCTTCTCTTGGCCTGCAAATTGACCTTTCGTGATTACTGAAAACAATAATCGCGCAAGCCTACAATAGATGACCATGTTACTGCTTCCAGGTACCTGGCCGAAAAATCAATTAACGTTAGAATGTATCTATTGGCATGATTTGAACGAGGTTGTATAGGTCCTATTATATCAGTAGCTTTCCGGTGGAAGGGAGTGTCGATTAAAAGCATACTTTGTACAGGTACCATATTAATACGACCATGTTGAATCGCTTTTGACAATAATCACATGACTGACAATAACGTGTAATGTTACTTCCAGATCCAGGCCAGTAGATCTGTGACAAAATACGATTGCACATTTTTCCAATACCCAAATGGCCTGCCATCAGATTTAAAAGTCACTATCGTCGTCGTCGTCGACGGCGAGTGTGGTTGACGACTGTGGACATCAGCTGTCGCCATTGGGGGTGTGATTAACTACAACTGATATTATTTCAGGTTCTCGAGAATCTGATGGGTCTGGAAGATGACAGTCTGAGACGGCAGATCAAGCGTTTCGCCGGTACCAGTGTCGGCGCCATGTTTGCCGCTCTATATGCAGTGGGGTACACCTCCGGGGAAATACGGGACATTCTAAATCAGGACATGAGAGGATTGTTCTTAGATCACAGCTGCGGATATCTTAGTCTTCTGCCAAATCTTATAAACAAATATGGCTGGAACCCTGGAAAGAAAATTTTTAAGTGGTTTGGGAAAGCATTGGAGAAAAAAACCAATAAAGAGAATATCACTTTTCAAGAGGTAGAGTAAAAGGGAATGATCGTTTAATGCTGATTTTATTGTGTTCTATTACACCAGCTTGCTTTATTTCAAGGAAAATGCACACGCATGTCACATAGAGAAAACTTATTTAAGCGTACACCTATGGTACATGGTAAGTTTTAGCTATGCCCCGCCCCCATCTCTAGCTAAGCTCCACCCACACTTCGCCCATGTTGAGATCGATTGATCACCGAACTCTCTGACTGTTAATTTCCAGAAAAATCTACAGGTAAGCTGTTGAATATTTTAAAACTAATTTCACTTGATGCTGTTGCTGCCTATGGCCCTGCCAAATTAGTTTCAAAATATTCAACAGCATGTTTATTAAATAGTAAAGAAATGTAATTCGTACAAGAACGCTTAGTCTGTCATCAATTAAGCGTTCGTGACAGAGTTATCTACGTCATTCATGACGTTATTTGGTGATGATGTCACCCTACACTTCACCTAGTTGATTATGCCGCCATATGTTTGCTGGATAACTGTGCAAAGGCACATTCTTTAGTGCCGAATAGAATGCATGGTTAACGGGCATAGTGCCACCTGGTGGCCAGTTCGCAGCATTTCAATAATTTCTTAGCCACCGCCAATGTGGATTAACTACGCGTATCAAACGCAAACAAAGAGAGCAGTTTAACTGGGAACATTTAATGACATAAACAGGGAAACGTAATAATAATATCGGAAGAAAGTTATAAGTGGGTGAGTATGAAATTCTACTACTACTACTACTACTACTACTACTACTACTACTACTACTACTACTACTACTACTACTACTACTACTACTACTACTACTACTACTACTACTACTACTACTACTACTACTACTACTTGTTACGATCAGAAGATAAATATATCAATTTAGCTACATCCACGGGCTAGGGAGTTTCATGTGGTTTGAAAGTAGCCTTTGACTGTTCGCTGTATCGGTGGTTTGAAATAATAGTTTTATGATCGCAAATAGGCAATTGTGCGTTTGTAATACTACTTGTTACGATCAGAAGATAAATATACCAATTTACCTACATCCACGGTCTAGGGAGTTTCATGTGGTTTGAAAGTATCCTTTGACTGTTCGCTGTATCGGTGGTTTGAAATAATAGTTTTATGATCGCAAATAGGCAATTGTGCGTTTGTAAACTGATCTCGTTGGAACTATATTTCGCGAGGTGATAATATTTGAATTCTGGTATGACTTTTAATCGAGCAGTAACAATACAGAGGATTAGTTGTGAAACTGCACCAGTAGAATAGTTGGATCTTATCTGAGTAATTTTTCTAACTCTTGGACCGCCCTCTCACCAGCCGGATTCTTATTTGAAGTTTTCATGCGACCGATCTCGATGCATATTCTCAGTTAGTACAAACAACTGTCATAGGTCCATCTAGTGTTCGTAGTTCTATATATAGTCTGATAACAGCATCCCGTAGGGTGTCACGACATTCATTATCTATCAGGCAGGCTGAATTGAAAGAGGTAAGCGCAATGAACCTAGAAATCTGATAATCTGCGTTATGACAATCTGGTGCAGTGTGACTCGCGAAATCAGATGGCATGTTGGCAGACTCAGCTAGGCGGTGTTAGGAATATGGTAATGCATGGGTTGGTAAAGAATTCACCATAGGGAAGCTTTTCGAAAGACTGTACGCATGGCTTGCTGTCTGTGAGAGCTCACCCATTGTGTTTAGACTGAATAATATAAGGGCTAAAGTGTTTTACAACGGCTGTAATACTGAGTGGCTCTATCTCACATGATAACCAGGTTATTTGACGTTTACGTAGATGGCGCTAAAGAACCCAGCTAGGCGTGGTGTATTGCCCCGCATCACATATAGTGGAGCACCAATCCCATTACTCTTAACAGCACCATCTGTAACTATCCAAATAGCATCGTTTGGATTTGGGAGACCAAGAGTCTCGTTTGATGAAAGGGCCTTTTGTGCCTTTGCGAGAGCAGGGTAGAGTTCATCCGGCAAAGTTACTTTGTCTTGCGACTGTCGTCCTCCTGTAGCATCATCCAACAGAGCTAGTAAGTTAGCATAGCTTGGAAGTTCCCTCGCCAGGATTTTGTATGCACCAATGAAGGACCTTAATGCATGTACAGTATTTGGAGCAGCGCAGGTGGATAATGTGGCAATGCGATGTTGACTGACATAATGTGACCTCGCGACCAAATCAACCCCAATATGATGATGCTCTTAGGAGTGATCACCGTAAGCTGATGGTCTCAAGTCAGATTTGTGATGAAGGGCATTGCTCCAGTTGCGTAGTCGCTACTCAGGGGAATCGCCGCTGCAATACAGATCATCTGCGAGTTTGGCTGCCACACCTTGTAATAGATCACAAGTACATGGGTCATAAGCTCTTCCTATGCAGTCTCCGATCCTGGCATGTCCATGGTGGAGCATGTATATACTCGAACACTGCGGAATGGAGTGGCTACACCGCAATGCCTCATAGAATCTTAGGAAAGAGGAATCTGATAGAAAGCGCTTGTCAGGTCTGACACAATCATATATTCCCAGCCTGCAATAGTATGTAGGGTTAAGTCCACGTCAGGCATAAGGGATGGTTGAGGCTTACTATAACATCCGACATCAGCAAATGCGGTCACGAGCCGAAAACAACCAGAGGGTTAAGGTCCTCTGTGACGACACCAGCATCTTCTGGACCCTTAAATATGAGTCATTCACGATCGTTAAACTTGTTTTGTAACGCCAGTGATTTGTCATGTGAGTACTGGCGTATACATCCCTTGCGTTGTGGTGGTTGGACTGGACCCATATGTACAACTGCTTGGAAGGGACCAAATATGCAATTATACCCATTGATGTCTGCATTAAATACATCATCGAACTTAGTATGTAGATATAGAAACCTAGAAGTAACCTTCACTGTTGGGATGCTATCTGGTTCCATGCAAATGCTGCTGGAATGCAAGCTTGTTTTAGGGATCGTACTGATGCTTTGCATTTTAAGGAGACAACCGATGTATTAACTGGACGTGTAGGAGAAGAAACCGGTAATACCCGGCAAATATGATCATTTTTTAAATATTAACCTTGGATCAGCAGTGTCATTGGGTATGCGTACTTTGGTTCCCACACTAGTTATAACACGGGGTGGGATCTATGCATGGTTCAATGGATAACAGACCAACACAAAAACATCTGTAGGTATGTCAACTTCTAAGAATTCACCTGGCCATGTGACCGCAGATACTGGTGCACTCACCAAGTGCGGATGGATACGTCGTACTGAGTGAGGCTTAAATGCACTGGATTTTGTATTATAAATGTAAACCATTCCATCACTGGGATGGACCTGGTACTTAATAAATGTTACACCACCTAAAATATCAACATCTAAATTTTCTACGACGAGTGCCTCCACTGCAAATGTTTTGTCATCACAAGATAGCTCAGTAACTGTTTCACTGACAATGGTCAATGGTGAGTGGGCATCCGCTTGCACTGCTATCTGAGAATTCTTATCAATTTTACCTCCTCTATAATTAGCGGTGGCAACACAGATCATGTTCGTCTCAGCGCCAGAGTCAATGATACTCAGCCGATAACGACTGTGGAAAGCTCTGATGGTAGGAGATTGTTTAGTCTGAACACGGTGACTGGAATTGGCACTGGTAGTGGGGGCATCTTCGTCATAACTCGGGTTGTCTTTCTCTACATCATCAACAATATCATGAATGTCATCAGTACACAAAACCTGGCACACTTTGATCGTGCATTTTCTATCACTGTCTGTCAGACTTTGTTAGGCATACCAGTTTGTTTACCGAAATCAGCTGTGCGCATTATCCTAGCATCTTCTGATGTCTTCAATTCTTCAAGCAATAATTCAAGGGCGTATGAAATTTCAGACTTACTAAATGCAAGTGTTTTGGAGCGCAGCTCAGTTCCATATCGTTGTTTGACTAGGTATGTCAAATCCTTGTGAATAAGGCGTGCACACGTAAATACGATCATGCTTAGCAGGGAGGGTGAATGCACTCATCTTCTGCTGGTCTCTCTCCATGGTGTGTTATACCACCATCTTTCTGACGAAGGTTATCATCGATGAACGCGAGTAAACGCTGATATACATCTTCAGGGCATTCCAAAGGATCGAGGTGAATGTCTGAGAAATCTATAAAGTGTGCCCCTATGGGCTGGAAGCCATATTGTGTGCGAATTATTTGCAATATTCCATCCACTGATGTCGAATCCCTCACAATAATGTTCTGTACAGTTATAGGGAAATAGTTGGCTGTTTGACCTAGCAAGAGCTCAAGCATTGTAACCTTTTGATATGCTGTTAAATGACGGTCAACAGGTGTATTTTTATCATCATCTACGAGGCCTCGCAGAGGAGAAGTTTTAGATTTCTTTTGCCAAGAAGCGCCCTCAACTAGAAACGGGGCAAAGTTCTGGTCTAATGAGAGTATGTACTGTAAATTCTGGCGACAGCTATCAAATGAATTTACACTTTCGGTCTTAGATAAACACCATTGTTTCAGTGGCCGTGTAGATGCCATAGCTATTTATACCACGAACATCGAGTCGCGGGAATTGACAAGTTACTCCTGCTGCGAATAGCGTTTTGTTTGTGAATGTCGCTGCAATACCATACAGTTCGTGCATGTGGGCGTTGTTTTCTTTTATCAATGCTGCCACCACGCCAATGTAGATTACGTATGCGTAACAAACTCAAACAAATAGAGTAGTTTAACTTGGAACATTTAATGGCATAAACACGGAAATGTAAAAATAATACCGCAGCTATAAGCGGGTGAGTATGAAGTGCGAGGAAGTAAGTAACGGGCATGCAGTAGGCTAGAGAATATAATAACTAGCAATGAATTGAATAACTAACAATAACTATCAATCCTCAAATGTAGTCTGCAGAGGTTCAGCAAACAGACGGGTAACCAAATGCAGAAGGATGATGTCACATTTTGATTATGTGACGTCATGATGGTAATATTATATACCTTACTCAGATCTATGATAGATATGACCACGACATGATGGTAATGTTATATACTTTAATTAGATTTATGATGGATATGACCAGACTGAATTGTGCATAGTGGTCACAAATCTAAATCAAATGAACACCGAGTACTGCCATGTGAAGACGACTCCCGACATGCCTGTGCGCGTGGCGATTAGGATGAGCATGACAATACCGGGTATGTATATTTTGCACGTCATAATTAAAATACGTCACTTGTCAACTGGCTGATATCACAATCCAAATCAACGCATAGTGCCGTAGAATTAGGGTCGAAGCAGAAAGAAGTGCTATAGAGCTGGCTTATGCCACGTTCCAAGCAGAATATTTTAGTCTATATCATATCCAAAATCCGCAAAAATTCCCTTGGGAAAATCTTACAAAATACAGATGAGTGCATGCCAAAATTTTGTAATATTTGCGCTGTATCAGGTGTATCATACGCGGGGAGGGCTCACGGCACAAATAATTTATCAATTTGTTTTCTGTAAATGTATGGTGCATGCCATTTCCTGTCCATTAATTATATAGTAGGCATTGATTTGAATACGTGAGAAATTAATTGTGTAGCCATTCATTCGCCAGAAACTGTGCATATGCAAACTATGTGTAATCTGTTTCCGTGATCACACATACTGTATGTATCTTGTAACAACAATGCCTTGCAGATATTGTCGCTGCAGCTATTATGCCGGTATTATGTGGGCATTTAACCTGACACCGTATATTAATATCACTGGATAGTTGCGTTAATTTAATGAGCTAGCACGATAGGAATGTGGATATGTGTTGTTGGGGTGACGGTTGATGTGTTGAGGGTCTTCTCCGGAAAATATAGACCCTCAGAGAGATCGAGAAAGAGAGGGTATGGGGGTGGAGGGAGATAGTCAGGTACGCAAGCAAATAGAGGAGGGATGGGAGAGCGGGAGGATGGGGAGAGATGGGTCTAGTTGACGAGGAATACATACTTTTGTGTGATTTCTATTAAAGTGGTGTGCAGATACTAGCCACAAAAGAAGATGTCGTCGTATCTAAAGCACTGTACAAATTACAACAGTCACTGGATAAGTACAAATGTATGCTTGAAACCAATTCGAGAACAGCTAAGAATGCTGAAACTATTTATATGAGCTGAAATGATAGGTGATTGGCACTTGAATCTTATTGCAGTCAGCAATATTTTGTGCTGGACTCTGGATGGATCTTGTTTTTGAGCAGGTAATGATGTGAAGCATAGAAAGTCAAGATGAGGTTTGACGCGAGGACAAGTATTTACAGAGTCTGTTCACCTCACCTGGATCAACACTATGCTGATGATGCTATGATTCTCTGACTAAGCTTCAACACATAACAAGCATGTAATATGTAGAACTGGGAAAATCAAGAGTCAAGCCATGACTTCCAAAAGACATCTCAGTGTAATTGATTGGTTTGATACCTAAGAAGCATTTGACATAAATGGAAAAAACTTATGACACAATAATTTGCATATCAAGTAAAGCCTTATCCACCACCACTCTTTAAGCATTTCTGCATGTGGACACCGAATAAGGAAGTTTTATTTGAGAACGTCAATCAAGAGGTTGCTTAACCACCAATTCCTGATGTAGCTAAGCATGAGCTAGCTGGAGGCGCATTACTCAACAGAGTTAAGTAGAAGATAAAAGGACACTAGCAAGATATCATTAATTAATATGTCTGGTACGCAGAAACATGACATGCTCAAAGTGTCATTGTTTGCGATGGCCATTCTATGGACCATCAGCTAAAGATCATTAGCATCAACAGTAATAAGCGACGTCAGCTGCATACATGAAGACCAATGCGGGTACTGTGGTTCAGCATGTTTTTCTTGCAAATGAAGAAACCAAAGTCAATTCATATCCTAAATTGCACGATACCTTGCTGTTGAGAATTATAATGTACTCTAATGGGTCAATGATGTTAACACTTTGGTACTATCATTGGCCATAGAACTTGCATGTGTAAATAATCAGTCTGTAGCACTGACCTTCATCTGCTCAAATGTACCATTTTAGACCTGAGCTATGAGACATATTTTTTAGATCAGTGGAAAAGAAAGGTAAAAGAAATATCTCGAAGCTCTGCAGTATCTGAGATGTATGAGCACATCAGGGTGATAACATCGGTCATTGGTTGCTATTCATTCATGCATGCAGTGGGTGTGACGCATCTTCAGCCTGGTAAAGTTAAAACTGTTATTCTAAAGAAGGTTAGACATTCAGAAGCAATGTTGAAGCTCAGTGATCAGTTTGCTACATATAACATTAAACAAGACAATGTTATCGAAACCAAGCTGAAGATATTTGAGATGCTGTGTGGAGTGAATACCGCCAATACATTGAATAGTCTAAGGTACGGTTTTCACATGCAGATGGCAGCAATAGGTATATAAATATAATCGTAGGAACCTGCACCAAGAGAGCGAGTAGCTGCCTATACCTATATATTTAGTTATAGGTTGGGTTTGTAGTCTGCTTCCACTTTCGTGCTCAGCCGACTCTCACATACACCTGGCACTGCAAATGTTTCCTAGCGATGACGTTGGCGAATATGTAAACATGAAACATAATGGGATATGTAAAGACGTTATGTTGTTGATATAAATTTTGTAATATATATACTATCTAATTTTGCAGAAATAGACACAGAAATTTTAAAAGTTGGATTAAAAGTAATTTTAAGTCCGAATTGACGATGTTTTGTTTGTCTTTATTTTTTGTGTCACATTGGTCAGAACTCTTAGCAAGTGATGCATCACAGGCACAAAAACTAACAGCACAAAATGCTGCATCAAACCGAGTTCAGCAGTCGACTTTATTGGAAAATTTGTCAAAATATCAGTACATATAATAAATAGAATCTCAAACACTGTCCCATTTCATATCACCTCGTCGAAAATTACCACATTGCACTCTCTAAGGCTCGTGTAATGTGATAATTTTCGACTTGGCTAATAATGGTGATCTGAAATTGGACTGAATTACAGATCCTATATTTGTTTATATTTACAAATGCTGATGGAACTCCCACGGCAAGAAGGGATGTTCAGAATTAAATCTTCCATCAACTATGGACCTCATACACATGTATGTTTATTTTCTAGGGGTGTTTGCAGCCACACACCACGCTAGATATGGGCACACAGACATATACTTAGATGGTGGTCTATTGTGTAACTATCCCATACACTGCTTCGATGGTGAGTAAGGTATATGTTAGTCTACAGTCTGAATATTCGAATATTCATTCAAATAGGCCAATATGAACGAATAACTGTATAGCATACACATATTCGAAGATTTATTAAACATTACAATATTAACTTAAAGGTGCATATTCACACCATAATGCTGGATAATAAAACTGACAGAATTGTATACTTTTAGAGGCGTAGATTGTGTGGCTAGATGTAATGAAACGAAATAAATCTTAACATATGTTGATTTAATTATGTATAAATTAATAAAAAAATTTTAAGTTGTGAAATTGAATTAGAGACACGTGCCCCTATGTCAACTTCATAATTAAAAAATTATATTAATTTGTACGAAATGAAATCACCATTTGTTAATATTGATTTCGTTTCATTAAATTGATTCACACGATTTAAGCTTCTAAATGTATATAATATAAATAATTTTATCTTTTATTAATATGACACTTGATCGTATATTGACTTAATTTGGTATTAATGTTAAAGTGGGTCCAATGGTTTTCGAAATACCAATGACATGTATTTGCATTTGCATTGTGGATATTTCATCAGAGACTACAGTACAGGTTACATAGGATCAACGCTACTAGGATTGATGTTATCCTTGGCTCCAGAAAATGTCTGCTGATCTTTCATTCGAAAGGTAAAAGGTCAAGGTTATGCTTAGTGTCGAAGGGAACAATTTTGATCTTTGTCAGAAACGATATGCCTGTTGGTTTGGACAATTCAATGGACATATTAGAAGTTACCCCATGACAAAAGGCTCGATGGTACGGAAATATTCGAACTGTGTCTGTGCCTATGATTTTTATCCCAAAGAAGCAGATTCCCTTTTTATTAAAAGATCATGGTCATTAATTAGTGTCAAGGGAACCATTTATATCATCAATGTTAGAAGTTTTGATTCTACCTGAAATGAATTCACCTTAATCACACAAGCTCAATGGTCATTTTAGAAGATACACTATGTTGGTGACGAGATAGAAGTGTAAAGCCTTACTGAATATGGTTGAATACAAAAATGTATTTTTTCAAAATGGTCGCCAAAATAGTTTTTTGTCCGATCAATTAGAACCTTGACAAACTCCTAATTGCTATAATTTCTTGATAAGGTATCAATTTGATATTGGATACCTCCGATAGTTTTTGAGAAATGTGTTTTTCTTTACCCACGGTGTCACCCATAGGAAATGTATGATAGCAATATTTAAACTGTGTTTCTCCTTGACTTTTAGACCCAATGACTAGAAACTTGGCAGATATCTAGCATATATTGGGCCGTGTGGTGTCAACTTGCCAATTGTATTTTTCTCCAACAAAACATTTCATGTTGCACATGATTAACGACAATGTTTTGTTTCTTTCTATTTAGTTGCCATCTGAAGTATTCGAATAATCGAATATTCAATCAAATGATTATATGAATATTCGAATACTGATTTTTCTACGAATACTGAACACCAACATATTTTACTAACTAATGCAGCAGCAGCAGCAGCGGTTGTGGCAGCAACAGATAACTCGCTTGATCACGTTTCACTTAAACTGGGTTACATATTAGGATTTTTCACTAAGATGATGTAACTCCCCGCCTTCCTAGATAATTCTAAGATAATTGTAGACAGGCCTTGGTATGGTGGTAAAACTGATTTCTAAATAAAAAAACACCTGTACATATTATGGCTACCATGCACAAGGCTGCACGTGAGCTGGTCGGTATTATCATAACGGTCGTAGGTCATATACAAACACGATTATATTACTGCATTGGTAAGATTTTATTCAGATCTCATTTTTATAGCTTACGATCCGCAACAAAATCTTGACATGTTAAAATTTCCCGATTTTGCTATGGTTCGTCCGATTTGGTTACACCTTCCTAAATCCTGCAGCGACTGCGTTGTAGAAGCATATACACAAGGCATCCAGACTACAGTTTTCCCAGGATTTTTCTTACTGTGTCATAGCCGCATCTTTAGTGAAAAATCATATTATGTAACCCGGGATTTACATTAGGAATTGGCATATGACTGCTTCATAGGATGGTATCTGTCGCTGAAGCCTGAAGATGGATTCTTGAAGAAGCTACAACCTCTGTCCAATTTGGCAAAAATATATGAGAAAAGCCAACGATTTGGAACATATAACGACAAGACACTCGGATTTCTCTTGGTAAGTGTTGCAATGCATGTGTATGCATGTATGTGCGTGCATGTGTACACAAACTCTACGTTCGCATCCATGCACCATATTAGAATGCATACATGTGTATGGCTACGACCACATACCAACATTAATGCAATGCTAAAAAAAGCCAATGAGTGGATCCCATCTGTCATTCAAGTATCTGACGTCATAACGCATAATATCAAAGTCGTCCCATGTTAGCTGAGGTCATAATAAAATTGATGTAGCTTGTCATGAAAATCGAAAAGTCCTTCACGAAGTGTAGGAATCGTATATCTTTGACGACTTTAAAATTTAATCAACTTTCTTCTGAAACTGATTGGGAGAGAGGCCGTATAGGCACCAACAACCCACAACCAAATTAGTTTCAAAATATTCAACCGCTTGCCTGTAGATACCTTGAAATTTAGAATACAATCGATTCCAACACACATAAATGCATTGTCGTATTGCACGATCCTCACCCACTTTCTCGGCGTGCATGATTTTGATGTATGCTCTAAGTTCACGAAGCTTCATAAATATAAACAATGAGCTGGGTTTTGTCAAATTACACCAACGAAATTGCTCGATAAAAACTGCTTATTCCACTACGTCACATAGCAGGAGATCACTAGCTAAGCTCCACCCACACTTCGCCGTGTTGGGATTGGTCGATCCCTGAATGCGTGACTAACAATTTCGTGAAAACTATACAGTTAAGTTGTTGAATATTTTGTAACAAATTTGACTGGGTACTGTTGCTGCCTATGGAAGCAACAACGCCCAGTCAAATTAGTTTCAAAATATTCAACAGGATATTTATTAAATAGTAAAGACATACAATTTGTACAACAACGCATAGTCCATCTTGAAATAACGCATAGTCCATCTTGAAATATGCATTCGTTACGTACTTATCGACAACATTCATGGCGTCATTGATTGTACTGTCATTCTACACGTCACATAGTTAATTATGATGTCATACGATAGATGGATAGAGTGGAAAGGTCTATTACCCAGAAAACATGACCCAAATCAAAATCAGTTGTATGGCAAATAATTGCTTGAAAGCCTGATAACTCAAATTCTGCTCAAATATATTTTATGTTGGTGACTCAGTGGCAAAATAAAACTTTTGTAATTGGAGGCGTTCCACTGAACTATATTAGTGACTAGAAGGCCTCCCAAATATGATACTACATACAAAAGTTAAAGTTTTAAACAGTTTAAGTGATATGGTCAATATATCACAACCAAACCCGAACCTCTTACCATATGATAATTAGATAATGTCTCATCGAAATAACTATATAACACAGATCTTGATTGTGTAGATTCCTAGTAGTTAACCAATCAGAATCTGCTTTAGTAAATTCAGAGGATGTCAGTTTTTACAGATGCTCTTTCTGCTATGACATAGGTGCTAAAATTCTTAATAAACTAACAATGAATCCAGCTGTGAAAGGATTAGAATTTTGTTCATTAGAACGGTAAGTATATAATTATTTTATATAATAGAATTATTCAGGATTATTCCATTTAATTTTTTATTGTATACAATAATGATAAAGAAATAAGTGCAATTTTTAATTCGTAATGTAATTGCACAAGCCAATGTAATGTGTGTGGCATAGCTAGAAATTGACCCCTCTATAGATCATACAATTTTATCTATCCCTCACCACCCCGCCCATCTTTAGCTAAGCTCCGCCCAAGCTTTCTGAATATTGGGATCGATCTAAAACTGAACTCCCTGAATAGCAAATTCCAGAAGAATATATATAGGTAAGCTGTTGACTATTTTGATTTGACTGGGTGATGTTGCTGCCTATGCCAAATTAGTTTCAAAACATTCAACAGAATGTTTACTAAATAGTAAATACATACACTTCATACAACTGACAGACCTTTAAAAGTTGATAACAGACTTAGCTTTATCATTCATTACATATTCGATTGTGACATCAACACTTGAATATGAGGTCATATACTTCAGTGACAGACTGGATTCATCAATTAGTTTGACCTGTGTGTCAATAAATGAATCTATAGGAAACTGAAATGATATGGAATTTCTATATAATAACCTATCAATAAAATACGAGATGTGAGATGAGTTGACTTGACGAATAAGTTACGTTCATGGTCAAGTTTATTTACAGCCCATGTCACATCGTGGCATATGGGTTACACATTGTACAATAATTTGTAGCTATTTAACTATTAGACTATTTCATTATCAGAATTATATTTATAATTTGAAAAGATCATCATCATCATCATCATCATCATTATTACCACCACCACCACCACCACCACCACCACCATCATCATCATCATCATCATCATAATCAATTGATCAAAATCTTCATCATCAATTGCCAGTCATTGTCCTATGTGGTCCTTGCTGTCCATGGTATTTAAACATATACACATGGTAAACAAATAAAACAATAATTTGTATACACAGTAGTTGTTGAGCTATTAGACAATTTTATTATCAGCATTATTTTTAATCGTTTGCAATCGCCATCCTCCTCCTCCTCCTTCCCCACACATCCTCCCCGCCTCCCCCTCCTCACCCTCCTCCTCCTACTCCTGCTACTCATCATCATCATCATCATCATCATCATCATCATCATTCTTAAGGGACCCTGGTACAGAAGCTACTCTAGTTACTAAATTAGTGCTTAAATGGCTAGGGTTCATACTCAGATACATGCTCGAGTCAATCCAGCTATGTGACAGGCTAGGTTAAGTAAGTCATATGTTTGGTTTGAAATTAATAGAATTTTAAAATCTGGTATATGTACTCGATGTTGGCTCATCTACCTAGAGTAGCTACAAGGGTTTTCACATAAAGCTGGCTCCTGTAATATCCCATTCTGTCTCAGTATTCATGGCATGAGCAAGATCTGTATAGAATGCAACTGGACTCAAGGCCAGGGATGGAGCTTCCACAGGAGTTCCCCAGTACGCCTCTCTTTCAGTAAGTTAACCATTCTTGTGTCAAGTTAACCATTTAATGGTCAATACTGTCATAAACTTGGCTGACAGATTGGATTCCTCCACTATATTTCAGTATTATAACTTCTGGTGAGATGTTGCATTTTTAATAGCAATTTGACACCCATATTAGTTTCTGAAATCTAGACAGACGCTGTCCTACATTGTAATGATATTCTAGAGATAGCATAGCGTGAATAGAGATACGCTAAATCATACGCTTGGGTTGGACGACCATTCTCAACATACCTATAAGGTTTTATTAATATGCTCCCAGTAAAACTAATGTTATTAAAGAAAACTGATATTTTAATAGTTCATGGACAGACAAATGGGTAGATTGATTGATCCTAAAAATATACTGCAGTAGCCACATGCCATATCCAGCATACATACAGTTTCACTATTGGGCTCCAAGACGATTGTAAGTGAACAACAAAAATCACCCAGGGACTCATGTTCTGAGACCCGAAATCCAGCATTGTCAGTCTTCTCTTTATGTAGTCTATGCTTCGAATTAACGATCACAAAGTTTTTCTTAGGTTTATTCCCTATCTATCTAAACATGGGCATAGGCAACATTCAGTGGACCGCTGCTCATTTGCCGCAAATTATAGCATGGATATAGTAAGAAATACTGGTATAGCAACCTCCATTTTGTATTAATCTATGTAGTAATGTAGTACATGGTTCGGTCTTTCTAAATATCTTTGAAATGGAAGAGAATATGCCGAACTCTCATCAGAATGCATCAGCAGCTCTATCCTCAACACATACTCCATGAACATCTGAAAGGGTTGATCAATCGATATGGCTTTCTGAGTAGCTCAAATAGACCACACGGAGCTCTAAATGCAGTTTTAGGACAACTTCAAGAATCATTAAAATATAAAATTAGGCATGTTTTAAATCTAATGAATATAAATGGCTTCGTGTTGAACCTCAAATGTATATTTGATGCATCACTTTAGTTTCTTTAACTTCTTAGTAGCAACCATAGCACCAGTGGTATATGTACTGAAAGACCTCAGAATAACCCTTTTTTCCAACATGCACGTAATCCCATGTATAATTCCCTTCGATCTATATGGATAAATACAGAAACTTAATTGAAATATCAGTAATGCCATCAGCCAAAGCTTTATTATATGGAGCCTTTTAACATGCACTTAACCCACCCATTATAGCTTCAACCATGTTGAGATCGATCCATCACTGCACTCTCTGAATCTCAATTTGCACAAAACTAAACAGGTAACCTGTTGAATATTTTGAAAGTAATTTTACTGGCTGCTATTGCTGCCTATTTCAGCAACGGTGGCCAGCCAAATTAGTTTCAAAATATTCAACAGAATGTTTATTAAATAGGAAAGACATACAATTCCTACAGCTAACGGACTATTAGGCATTTAAGATGGACTAAATAACATCATTAATGGTGTAATTGATTATGATGTCAACCTACAGTTGATGTTGCTGATTATGATGTCATATGATTGGCTGAGAAACTGGATTCCTCAGTGAGAGTCTCTGAAGTTTCAATGTCAATAACCAATCATTTCACTCCCGATTACATATTATATGTAGCATAGTGTGTGGGGGACTGTGTCATACAAGCACGGCGATTACAACAAATTGCTGACAACTGATTAATGGATCTTCAAATTTTCTGTCATATTCTGTTGGATTTAGTCTTGACCACAGATTCGGCTCAATAACCTATGTTTTGTGAGGAAGTTTCAGTTGACAACATTTTTTAGATAGTTGCTATGTCTTGATTTTGTTTCTTCAATGAAGGTGTTTTTTGTTGTGAAGAGTATCAATGTGTGATGGTTTCCCAGAGACTCTGAGGTCCACGTTTTAGGTTTTGAGTATGTTGAGTTCTTTTATTGTTTATGTGCCTGACATTTCATGCATTGTCAGATTACAATCTGGCGTCCCTAAGCACTAATGTTTCCTGAGACCTGAGTGGTTAAAGCTCAGCACTAGTCTCGCAATCAATTTGGGTTATTTACTATGCATGCATTTAGCATTAACACCATGATAATCTCGGGATCCAATCTGTCACCCAATTGAGGTGTCCAGTTTTAGCTATGCCGCGCCCCATCGGTAGCTAGGCTCCACTCACGCTTTTCCCACTGTGCTCTCTGAATCTCAGCTTCCAAAAGACTATACAGGTAAGCTGTTGAATATTTTGAAACTAATTTGACTGGCTGATGTTGCTGCCTTGTGCAACAGCGTCCAGTCAAATTAATTTTCAAATATTCAGTAGAATGGCTATTAAATAGCAAAGCCATACAATTCGTACAACTCGTCAGACTATTAAGCATTTGTGATATACTGTATAGCATCATTTATTACATAATTAATTATGACTTCAGCCTAAATGTGATGTAGTTGATTATGATGTCATATGATTGACTAAGAAACTGGATTCATTAATTATCTGATGTCATGACCAAATATGCCACATGTTGTGAAGTATGTCACACAATCAGAATGACATAGCTCTTTCCGAAAAATGTGAAAGTTTCTCACTAAAGTCTTCGATTTATGGTCAGGGTACCTGTTTCTAACAGGGTTCTATTTCTAACAATTGCTCCGTTTTGCGTTCTCCCGCACTCGTTGTTTTGGTGACATCGTCAAGACATGTTTATTTCAATAGTTACATCATTTTTACACACAATTTAAAGACTTGATCAAAATGTGGCAGAAATAAGTAATTATTTTACCTATCTTTTTATTTGGTAAAGAAATGAAACAAACTGATCCAGTTTTCGCATCAGACGACATCAAACACGGTATGTTGATTCCATCAACATAACAAGTTCTTTTCTACGGATGCGCGAAGGGGCATGGGGTACTTATATTGTTTTCAAACCTAGATTTTTTTCCACGCACATTCCCAATCCAAACATGGCGATAGTTTCTATATATAAAAACTAAAATAATTTTAACATTTTATGATATGCATAACAATCCTTATTCTCATTTTAAACACCAGTTTTACTACTTTACAAAGCAAGGATACAGAATTTTGATTTTGAAAATGGTGTTACTGCTGTAATTATTTTTGCTGACAACCCCTCCCCCCCCCCCTCCTGCCATATCATAGACAGTGACGTCATATCACCATCTTGTTGCAATAGAAATAACGAACTTACATCCCTGTTAGAAACTGGTACCTATGTACACCAAAACTCTCTGAAAACCGATAATGTTTATTTACACACGATAAATTTATTTAGAGGAATTAAAAACTTTTAACGCATGTGTTATTTCACTGAACACTTGCACATTAATAAATAGAAGTCATTTCTTGACAAAACCTTTATATTCTGATGCAATCAGCAAAACTGTCAATACTCTGTTAGAAACCGATACTCGGACCATATATGCCTTTTGTTGACTATTTTGCAGAAAAGTTTTGGGAGCTATTACTGTCATAGGCGGTTCATCTTTCACCACTAGTTTCATCTTTCGCCACTAGTTATTCGTTATCGTGTATCCCATCTCTGTTCATTCATTGCTCCTGATTATATTATTGCTTCATATTGATTATATTCATAATTCCTTCTGCAGAAAGTATTATAATGAGCGAAAGCAAGAAATGGGTGCCTCCCACAATCACACAGCAGTAATGGAGGCAGTTGAGGCATTGTGGAAGGTATTGCAATCTGCGTCGTCGTCGTCACGGTCGTCGTCGTGGCCGTAGTTGTTGTCGTCGTCATTGTTGTCGTCGTTGTCGTCGTCGACGGCGCCGACTATTACATTGTTGTCATCATCGTCGTCATTATCACTGTCGTCGTTGTCCACCTGTTTTTGGTGTCACAAGATGCCGGTTCTTTAAGACCACGTAGTTTTGACCTTCAAAAGTCATTTGCTACGGCAGGTGACTTACATTAACTGGCTGCCTGTGTTTAGTGGCAAAATTTGGTGGTCGCTAGTATGACTTTTATAAATAGGTTTGTCTGTGTATCACACAGAGTACCAGTGCTTCCTATGGCATCTAAATTGTGGTGGTTCCGAGGGATCCCACACCCTGAAATCTGGGGGTCTTACACTGATATCTTTGTGTCCCATTCTGAGTAAGTAATATTCATGCATATTTTGAAACAAATGGAACTGGGAGCTGTTGCTTCCTATCTCAGCAACATGTCCCAGTCATGTCAGTTTTAAAATACACCGCATCCTGTCCGCTGTCCTGATATTGAGACACTGGTATTTCAAGAGCTAAAGGTTTAAAGCTACATATAATTCCATAATACTCGAATCCCATTGGCCATAGCCACATAGAACTGTTTTCAGCATAATACTCGAATCCCATAATCACCTAGAACTGTTTTCAACATAATACTCGAATCCCATTGGCCATAACCACATAGAACTGATTTTAGCATAATACTCGAGTCCCATAATCACCTAGAACTGTTTTCAGCATAATACCCGAATCCCATAATCACATAGAACTGTTTTTAGCATAATACTCGAGTCCCATAATCACCTAGATCTGTTTTAGCATAATACTCGAATCCCATAATCACATAGAACTGTTTTTAGCATAATACTCGAATCCCATAATCACCTAGAACTGTTTTCAGCATAATACTCGAATCCCATAATCACCTAGAACTGTTTTCAACATAATACTCGAATCCCATTGGCCATAACCACATAGAACTGATTTTAGCATAATACTCGAGTCCCATAATCACCTAGATCTGTTTTAGCATAATACCCGAATCCCATAATCACATAGAACTGTTTTAGCATAATACTCGAGTCCCATAATCACCTAGATTTGTTTTAGCATAATACTCGAATCCCATAATCACATAGAACTGATTTTAGCATAATACTCGAGTCCCATAATCACCTAGATTTGTTTTAGCATAATACTCGAATCCCATAATCACATAGAACTGTTTTTAGCATAATACTCGAGTCCCATAATCACCTAGAACTGTTTTCAACATAATACTCGAATCCCATTGGCCATAACCACATAGAACTGATTTTAGCATAATACTCGAATCCCATAATCACCTAGAACTGTTTTCAACATAATACTCGAATCCCATTGGCCATAACCACATAGAACTGATTTTAGCATAATACCCGAATCCCATAATCACCTAGAACTGTTTTCAACATAATACTCGAATCCCATTGGCCATAACCACATAGAACTGATTTTAGCATAATACTCGAATCCCATAATCACCTAGAACTGTTTTAGCATAATACTCGAATCCCATAATCACCTAGAACTGTTTTAGCATAATACTCGAATCCCATAATCACCTAGAACTGTTTTAGCATAATACTCGAATCCCATAATCACCTAGAACTGTTTTAGCATAATACTCGAATCCCATAATCACATAGAACTGTTTTCAACATAATACTCGAATCCCATTGGCCATAACCACATAGAACTGATTTTAGCATAATACCCGAATCCCATAATCACCTAGAACTGTTTTCAACATAATACTCGAATCCCATTGGCCATAACCACATAGAACTGTTTTCAGCATAATACTCGAATCCCATAATCACCTAGAACTGTTTTCAACATAATACTCGAATCCCATTGGCCATAACCACATAGAACTGATTTTAGCATAATACTCGAATCGCATAATCACCTAGAACTGTTTTAGCATAATACTCGAATCCCATAATCACATAGAACTGTTTTCAACATAATACTCGAATCCCATTGGCCATAACCACATAGAACTGATTTTAGCATAATACCCGAATCCCATAATCACATAGAACTGTTTTCAACATAATACTCGAATCCCATTGGCCATAACCACATAGAACTGATTTTAGCATAATACTCGAATCCCATAATCACCTAGAACTGTTTTAGCATAATACTCGAATCCCATAATCACATAGAACTGTTTTCAGCATAATACCCGAATCCCACAATCACCTAGAACTGTTTTAGCATAATACTCGAATCCCATAATCACCTAGAACTGTTTTAGCATAATACTCGAATCCCATAATCACCTAGAACTGTTTTAGCATAATACTCGAATCCCATAATCACATAGAACTGTTTTCAACATAATACTCGAATCCCATTGGCCATAACCACATAGAACTGATTTTAGCATAATACCCGAATCCCATAATCACCTAGAACTGTTTTCAACATAATACTCGAATCCCATTGGCCATAACCACATAGAACTGATTTTAGCATAATACTCGAATCCCTTAATCACCTAGAACTGTTTTCAACATAATACTCGAATCCCATTGGCCATAACCACATAGAACTGATTTTAGCATAATACTGGAATCCCATAATCACCTAGAACTGTTTTAGCATAATACTCGAATCCCATAATCACATAGAACTGTTTTCAACATAATACTCGAATCCCATTGGCCATAACCACATAGAACTGATTTTAGCATAATACCCGAATCCCATAATCACATAGAACTGTTTTCAACATAATACTCGAATCCCATTGGCCATAACCACATAGAACTGATTTTAGCATACTACTCGAATCCCATAATCACCTAGAACTGTTTTAGCATAATACTCGAATCCCATAATCACATAGAACTGTTTTCAGCATAATACCCGAATCCCACAATCACCTAGAACTGTTTTCAGCATAATACTCGAATCCCATAATCACCTAGAACTGTTTTCAGCATAATACTCGAATCCCATAATCACCTAGAACTGTTTTCAGCATCAAAATCTGCGTTAATGGGCACCATATAGTGCAAAAAAAATAAACAGAATACACGAAATATAACGATCGATCGTTAAAATGCAATGCTAAGTTGTTCAGTTGACAGCATGTATCTGAAAGTAGAAATAGACTCTTCCTGCCAAGCGAATACATGTGTAGGTCAAAATTGTGCAATCTAACTTCTTTTATTAAAATAATTCATTCCTCACAACACAATAATTCTCAAACGGGTACGCATTATGTGTGTGAGGATCTACAGTACTGTGCATCACGCTGATAACAAATAGTAATTCCCTAGGTCCGAGTACAGCCCTCATGTCCACGAGTCGCAGTCGACTCTGGCGAGTACTCGTTCTATATGTTGAATCTAAACTAAACAGAAGCAAGCATGTCTGAAACACTACATTCGTTTGCACCAAAATGTGGCCAATGAACACATATGGGCCAATGAACACATATAGCTGGTTACTGCATGCCACAATGGAAGAGGTACACATGCTGTATAAGTCTATGAAAGAGAGAATATACATCTACCTAGAGCTCTTTGGAACCATTGTGTTTGACCTTGCACGATGTTCGGGAAACTTTTCCCAGTTTTACAGGAAACATCAAATAATGTGTTAAAACTTGTTTTGGTAACAATTCAACATAGACCGACATCCGTGTTTCTGGGACGACTGATTTAACCACATGATGCCAACTCGTTACCCGATTGGCTAGATATTGAGAGGCAATGGAGCGATCTGATCTGTCCCTCGGGTAACATAATCAAATAATGGCACGTGTTAGCTGACATCACAATCAAAATGACGTAAAGCTCCAGTGTTCCATAATGGAAATTGAAAAGCCTGTCACAAAGTGTACGAATTATATGTCTTTGGGGAATTTATAATTTTAAACACTCTCTGCGATAGGCAGCAACAGCCGCCAGTTAATTAGTTTCCAAATATTCAACAGCTTACATGCATAATTATCCCGAAATTTGGATTTATCGTTCAAAGAATGTAAATTGTTGTTGTTGTTATTGTTGTTGTTGTTGTTGTTGTTGTTGTTGTTGTTGCTGTTGTTGTTTTTGGTTTTATTGGTCACTCACACCTAGATGTATTCGAGCTATGGGATTCTTTGAGGTGCTTCCCCGAAGGGTTGCGTTGCTTCCCCAAAGGGTTACGTAAATCGATTTCAACACATATGTAAAGTGGGCAGAGATTAGTTAGAAATGGGCAGGGAATAACGTGGTGGGAATCTCTCAATTAAATGTTACTAAACATTGATTCTGCAATTTCCTATAACTATGTTTAGCATGCAGCAGAAACCAGTTTCCGAAGGTAGGTTTCTGCAACAGAATTTCAAAGATATTGCTTTGTGTATTATGACAGAGACCATGTTGGTATATGCCCAAGTCAGTTCAGAACAACACTATCTAAATTAGACATTCCTTATAGCGCCTCATTGGATAACATTTTATTAAATTACCCCCTTATTAATGGGCGTGGGCTACACGAATGGAAGCGGATGGTGTTAATAAATCAGGTTTATAAATAATGCAGTTTGGCAATGGACCTATCCAAGTTTATCCATTCATCATATGACGTCATAATCAACTACGTGACGTGTATGATGACATCATACTCATGACGCCAAGAATGACTCGATATAGTCAGTCTTTAACGCTTAATAGTCCGACACGTTGTACGAATTGTATGCCGTTACCATTTAATAAACATTCTGGTGAATATTTTGAAACTAATTTGACTGGACGCTGTTGCTGCGATAGGCAGCAACAGCGCCCAGTGAAGTTAGTTTCAAAATATTTAACAGCTTACATGCATAGATTTCTCGAAATTGATAGTCAGGGAGTTCACAGATCGATCGATCCCAACAAGGACGAGGTGTGGGTGGAGCTTAGATAGAGATGAGGGGGAGGGGCATAGCTAATGGAACGGTCCATTCATTTAGGTATATCTATGCTTTTTGGTGCTGAGATGTTTACACATTTTCACATTTTTACAGGCGCTTAAGAAAAATGACCAAGATAAGAACGCACGAATCAGCTTTAGGGAATTTGAAGCCGCGCTCGCTGAGGTAATGTTTGCGGGTGGATTCTGCTCCCAATCAAATTAGTTTCAAAATATTCAACAGCTTACTTGTATAATTATATTGAAAATGGGATTCGGTGATTTCAGACTTCATATTATATAAATTGATTTCAATACTTCGTCGCTGTGCTGACGAAGGGGCAAATATTACATTTTGTAAATTTAGAGTTAACACCGCCTGTCGTTTACTGGTGAAATTAACTAAACATTACAGTAATAACAATAATAATAATAATAATAATAATAATAATAATAATAATAATAATAATAATAATAATAATAATAATAATAATCCTTATTTATTGAGGGTAAATCTTCAAGTGCACGGCCTGATCTAACAGAGGCCCTCATTAACATATATACAAATTTATACATCTATGTACACACAAAGAAATTCTGACAGACTATTAGTTTAAATTCCGATATGACAGTAATTATTATTATCATCATCACTATTATTATTATTATTATTATTATTATTATTATTTTTATTTTTTTATTTTTTTATTATTATTTTTTTTTTTGAAACTCGCACATACACTCTAAATCATAGACAGTTTCTCTCAACCACGCGGACAAACTTACAATCTACCTCACAAAAACAACACACTGGCACGTACGCATGCACACACTTTTACGCAAATTTTGGGCCGCTTACTTAACCCACGTTTAGATGAGTGCATATGTTGGATTTGAAAGATGAAAGCGTTATCGATTGCGTAATCTTTTGAGGTAGTGAGTTCCACATTTCTGTTGCACAGTATGCATAGCTGTTCTTACCATAGTATGTTCGTATTTGTGTAGGCTTTAAGTGCCCATACGTTTTTGATCGCAGATTTAGTGTATGTGCTTCGTCTATGGGTGTAAACATATGTTTAATGTATTTAGGTGTGAGGTTGTTTAGTGCTTTGTATGCCATTAAATTTGTTTTTATAGCTATTCTCTCAGTTAACGACGTCCACTTTAGGGTGGTATATTGCTTTGATGGAGTGCTATATGGGACGTCTAAGATAATTCTTGCAGCACGCTTTTGTAATTTTTCTAATTTACTTAAGTAAGTCGGTGTACCTACATAATAAACAAGACAGCAATAATCTATATGTGATAGTACGTATGCTTTGTAAAATAAGTTGCGTTCCCCGATATTCATGTACTGTTTGTTTTTCCTTAGCATGTATATAAGGGAGGCTATTTTGCTGCATATTTTATTTACGTGTTGTTGCCAAGATAAATTCCCGTTTATATGTACGCCTAAAAATTTTGCATTGTCTACAATACCTAATTCTCCGTTATATATATATATGTATTTTAATTTCTGCATCATTAATCTGATTAAGTTTGTGCTTAGTGGATATCATTAATAATTTGGTTTTGTCAGAATTTATGATCATTTTATTATTTTCACACCAGTTTTGGACAGACGCCATATCCCCAGACAGTTGTTCAGTTATATTTCGTACATTGTCAAAGTTACAATGCATAGTTGTATCATCGCAATACAAATCTACATTGGTGTTAATGCCCATATGTAGGTCATTTACAAAAAGGATAAATAGCAGAGGTCCTAGCACAGAACCCTGAGGGACGCCTACTGTTACCAGTAAAAGACCCGAAATCTTGTCAGAAATAGACACGTATTGTTGTCTGTCTTCTAGATACGATGCGAACCAATTTAGCGTAAGTGAATCAAATTTATAGATGGCTAATTTTTGTAGCAGAATATCGTGATTTACAAGGTCAAAAGCTTTCCTGAAATCTATCATAATAGCTCCTACGATCTCGCCATTTTCGACGGCGAATCGCCATTTTTCTATTAATTTTAATAATGCGGGTTCGCAAGAATGCTTTGGCCTGAAGCCGGACTGAGATTCATATAGTAAATTAAATGTACTTAGAAATTTATATAAATTATTATGGACGTGTCTTTCAATGATTTTGGACAAAATTGGTAGAATTGAAATTGGTCTGTAATTAATGATCTCACTTTTATTACCTGACTTGTGTAAAGGTTTTACTTTAGCGCATTTCCACATAGTTGGAAATACACCTGCGTCTATACTTTTATTAATAATGGCTGTAAGTGATGGCGCGATAACTGATGCAGATAATTTTAGAAAATGGGCGTTCAACTCGTCATATCCTGCCGACTTATTCGTTTTTAAATTTGTAAGTTCTTTGTAATCTTTGTAATCTACTGTTATTAGAGATATTTTAAACTCGATTTCATTTGGCACTCTACTGTTAACATGCATTTTAAGATCATTTGATATCGCGTGATTTGGGCCGTTTATTAATTTTGCGAGATCTGCAGCGACTGTACTAAAATATTTCTTGAACATCTCGCAATGTTGCGCTATGTCTCTAATGTCATTACCTTCATATAACACTAATGGCATTTTACTAGATTTTGGGTTTATGTTTCTCATAATGGTCCATATATTAGGATTATTTTTCCTTTCAGCAAGCTGTTTACAGAAATAGTTTCGCTTAGCGCTTTCTATTAGGGACATTACTTTATTTCTAAACTCTTTGTATTTGACCATATCTTTTGCTTTTTTTAAATAATTGCGATCTTGCATGGCTTTTAAAATACCCTCGTTAATCCATCCAGGTTGACAAAACTTTTTTACTCTGCACTCGATGATAGGAGCGTGGGTATTGAGAATAGTGAGGAACGTTTCCTGCCATATTTTAAGAGCTTCATTTGGGTCACTTATTAAATTAATCAGTTCCCAATTATATTGTGATAAATTTTGAAGGAATTTAGTATTATCAAAGTTTTTCTTGCATCTGTATTTTATAGTATGGTGAGTGTGAGTTTTGTGAGTGACGTTTCCCGCACAGCAAATACAGGAAGGTGGTCTGCTAGGGCTAACTCGCCTACGCTTACTGAAGTGATTTTACTTTTGTCGGTGACATATACATGATCTATTATGATGGCTGTCGTTTCTGTGATTCTAGTGGCGTGTTAATTAGTTGTTGTAGATGAAATGTATCCATTAATGATTGCCATTTTGCTGGTATAGTAACTTGAAACCAAATGTTAAAATCGCCTATTAAAACAATATCCGTGTTATGTGAATAGGCCGCCTCATGCAAAGATTCGAATTCATCGATCCAGCTCGCTGGTGAATCTGGTGGCCTATAAATATAACCAAGCAAGAAAGGTTTTGTTTTATAGGGCGTAACCTCGAGCCATAATGCATCCAAGTCATCTGTTTCTAATTCTAGCCTTCTACAATATGACTGATTTTCTTCAATATAAACTACGATGCCGCCGCCGCCGCGATTTGGCCGATACTTTCTCTAGATGTTATAACCATTGATAGCTATTTGATTATTTGTAATTTTAATTCCTAAAACAGTTTCTGTTGTACCAAAATTTTTTAATTTCCGTTGTAGTTTTTTCCATAATTATTTTCAATTGGTTTGTTTTGGGCATTAGGTGCTGTACATTTAGATGTCCTGTGCGTAAGCCTTTTGTATTTATATTGAACGATGGGAAATCATACTGCTTTGTTAATTTGACAAAATTGGGACGACATTTCCATTGGTCAAACGGGTCCCTAGCAATTCGGTGTGAGAGTATATCATTTTCACCTTCAACAAAGCAATATGAAATAATATTGATGAAATTAAGGAAATGTGCTTGAACCATATAACTGAAAATATTAACGTATTCCATATACTTATCATTATTATTCGCTATATTATTATTATTATTATTATTATTATTATTATTATTATTATTATTATTATTATTATTGTTATTAACGCCATTGGCGTCCTCGGCATCAGAAAAATTAGCAGTAGCAGTTACTAAGACAATAGGATTTGATGATGAATCAGTAACTGTGTGACCATTCTCTATTACGGCATTGCTTACTGTGTCATGAGCATTATTATTATTATTATTATTATTATTATTATTATTATTATTACTATTATTATTATTATTATTATTATTATTATTATTATTATTATTAACGCCATCGGTGTCCTGAGCATCAGAAAAATTAGCAGTTGCTAAGACAATAGGATTTGATGATGAATCAGTAACTGTGTGGCCATCCTCTATTACGGCGTTGCTAATTGCATCATCAGCAATATCATTTAACAAATCGAATCTGTTACTGATTGACACATTGTAAGTAGGTAGTGTACGATTCACAGATACAGAATAATAATAATAATAATAATAATAATAATAATAATAATAATTATTATTATTATTATTATTATTATTATCCGAGTTCAAGTAATTTGGCCATGTAGCATCACGACTATTTAATTTGCAGTGTTTGCTTAGCGTTGGCACTTCTTCATGGCCGAACCATTAGTGTCCAGGACATCGATTTTCTTTGTGTCCATGACTGTTACATTTGCAACACAGAACAGGCCGACCGTGACGACACATTGACGATTTATGGTTTGGCTCTGCGCAAAATTTACATGCCGAGTTTCTCAGAATGTTTATGTACTCGTTGATACAATGGACTAGTATGGTTGATTCGCTTTCGTTGATGTGCGGCTTGCCTGCGAAAAAACAGAGAATGTCTATTACACCTGGCCTGCTATGTGAATAAAATAGTTCCGCCGATTCAATCAGTGTGAAATCCACGAAATGAGCCCGAACATCCAGATATCTCTTGAATTGCCTGGTGAAGTCGTGCCGCTTAGGATTGTCTCCACGCGGACACAGCTGGCAAATATACAAATTGCACTGAGGTGCCAGCGAGTGAATGGAACGCACTAAATTCTCCATATCGCTGAGCGCGTCACCGATAGGGCTGCCCGAATTGTTTGTTCCCGCCATCACTATTATGTTGGTATAGTTCTGGAGGTCTATAGCGTATAGGACCTCCTGAATGTCCAGTGTCTGGGCGCCTCTACAGCACATAACTAAACTTGGGCACGAGGATCCAAGCCGTTTTCGTTAATTCTCGATTTTATAGATGATCCTATAATTAGTGTTTGTTTATCTGGATTTGACACGTGGCGAGAGTATCTAGTGATTGTAGCCGATTTAACATTGGTTATGACACCGATGGATTTCCGATCAGGACTTACTGGAGCGCATCTAGGGCTGGTTTTTTCACATTTCTTGGATTTACTTGTCATCGGGATTTTATGATCCGAGAGTTTAGACTTAATTACGCGCTTCTGAATGGGCGTGTCCGATTTCTTGTTGACCTTAACGGTTGTATCTATGATACGCTTGTCAGGCCGCTTTGCGAGTCTGTCCGCCTCTACCTCCATCTGACCATCCCGCCTCGTCTGTTCAATAGGGTCAACATTCACACCTACTGTTGTTTTAGTCCTTAATTTGCTGCGTAACCTAGCATTCTCCTCATTAAGTAAACATATTTGAGCATCTCCTTCACTGAGAAGTTTCTCTAATTGAACCACCTGCTCACTAAGTTCCGCGGATGTAAGCGGGCACACAGATAGACTGACACATGTCATAGTTGGAGTGCTACTAAGCTCCGGAGTGAATAGTTCCTTTGGGCTGGTTTCTGTACTAATCAGCAGGTCATTTTCGGCATTCAGTACATCATCTCCTAGTGTCAGCATTTGGCCATTTACACGTTCCACAGGCACAGCATCGAGCGATTCGACTGCGCTCCGATCCGGATTGCAGGAGCTATCATATATGTTAGCCGCCAAATATAATAAGTCCGTTGCTACCCAACACCTAGCGTTGTCACCTTGCACGTGAATGACACTTGTACTTGTGTAAACAGTCACAGTTACGCTGCGTTGATTGTTGTCCGTGACAAATCGATTTACACGGAAAATAACACCATTGTCGCCCATAAGTTCACCTACGCTATAATGTTCTTCACAATCTTCTAGCCATTTAGACATTAAATTAGAGTTCTTAACCTTAATAGTTACGGAGTATATATTGTGTTTGATTGTGAAATTTATATTGTCGTCACACCTAGCAGTTAGAGCAGTTTCCAAATTAATCGTCATGGTTAAGACACTTTCACACGTGAGTCCGGATGTCTCGATTATAATCACATACGATCCTGGTCGACCAGGCACAGTATAGAAATTTAACGGCTCTTTTGTTAAGGGATTAAGCCGCTATTAAGCCTCGAAGACAACACTGAGTTAGCCATCGTCTCTAATACACTGCAGAATTATACAATTTGAAAAATATATCAAAATATAAAATCACATATAACTGGAAGGCTTCCACACATCTATAGAGACTAATTATACACTCTTAAGGAGACCATCCTTAGCAACACCATGATATACAAATTATTACACTAATCTCACGAGAAACACATTAATTTTGAAGATATTATCGGAGTAACTTAATGCGATGGCGGCTTGTTAAATAGATATGCCCAGGATGCTGTGTAATAGCAAACACCCTGGTTAAGCGACAAATCACTGGTGGTGCGGGCGAATATTGCCTTGACACGTCAACATGTGTTTCACGAACAGGCGAACATGAAGTATTAATATCGCTAAGTACTGTTGGAATGAGAAATTGAAGAGGCGAAAATGTAGCAAATGCAACGAATTGTACATAACGAACAGGCGAATATTGGGCCAATATGCCAATCTCACCAGCATAAAAAAAACGTTTCACGAAGAGGCGAATATGTATTTTAGTTAATTACTGCCTTATTAATTAGGTAAACACATAATGGTAATATGTAGTCCGTAGAGGGGAGCACGCGCTTTCTATTGGTATGCCACTTTGAGTAACACATGTCTTTAAGAGTAGCATTATTTGTGATGGTAAATACAGAAAAACAACATTGCAATTTTCTCAAAACTGTGATTTTCTATATTCGCCCCTTCGTCAGCATAGCGACGACTTGTATAAGGTGAGCAGCGCTAGCTAGACGTGTGCGGGCGTAGCCAGAAATGCACCCATCCATTTGTGTTCATAATGTCATTAGATTGCAACAAGGGCTGAGCTTCTCCATTTCTCAAACACTGGATCTATCCAGTTTTAGCTATGCTATGCCGCCGCGCATCTGTCGCTAGGTTCCACCCACGCTTTTTCCCGTGTTGGGATCAATCGATCCAATCACTGTCTGAATTTCAATTTTCAGAAATCTGTACTGATAAGATATTGAATATTTGAAACTAATTTGATTGGATGCTGTTGCTGTCTATGCCAGCAACAGCACCCATTCAAATTAGTTTCAAAATATTCAACAGAATTTTTTATTAAATAGTAGACATACAATTCGTACAAACTGACGGATTATTAAGCGTTTATGACAGACTAAATCGCGTCATTCATGACGTAATTGATTATGACGTCTGCATGACTATGACGTTGTTGATTATGAGGCCATAGGATTGATCGATAATATATATATATATATATATATATATATATATATATATATATATATATATATATCTTACTTTCGTATTAAACAATACTTATTACCCTCCCGTCTGGAGTGATATCTTCCTTGATTTACCCATAGTGCATCATACTCCCATTTGGTATTATTTTGGCATATTCTACATAACAAAGTATTATTTTGATTTTCGTGATTTTTCTCTCCAGGAAAATGAATTTACCCAGAGGCATAAAGAATACCTAGGTTGGGAGGATCGAACACCAAAGCAGATTTTTAACGATATGACCAAGTCTGAGCATGATGAGGTATGTAAACACGCTGATAACTATTGGCCCAGAAACCTGCGTTATCTGCGGTGCATTATAGTGAGTATTTAATAACCACAACAAAGCGTGATAACTCATGCAAACTAGGTTGGATTACCCGCCCCTACTTTCAATTCATTACAAAAGCGACATGTGAATATTAATTTTAAATGAATTGCATAAAATACACATTTTTAGCATGAGCATGTCACGAGCTACAAACTGTCTGCCTACTGAATATATGCAGATTATATTTTTCATGGTGTATGTATATGTTGAATATTTTGAAAATAATTTGTCTGAAAGTTGTTGGTGGCTAAACCACCAACAACTTTCATTCAAATTGTTTTCAAAATATTCTGCGTGTCCAGAGTTATTGCCTGTTGACATTATTGTCTGGTGGCTTGCAGCAATCAGACAGTTAATCTGAATTTGACGATCCCTGAAATACATGACTATCAATTTCCAGAAAACTATACAGGTTAGCTTAGCTGTTAAATATTTTGAAACTAATTTGACAGGGTGTTGTTGCTGCCATTGCTGTTGCTAACAGTGCACGGTCAAATTAGTTTCAAAATATTCAACAACATGGTTATTAAATAACAAAGACGTGCAAGTAGTACAACGCGTCGGACTATTTAAGCGTTTAAGACGGACTAAATCGAGTCATTCATGCTGTACTTGATTATGACGTCATGTTACACGTCACGTAGTTGAATATGACGTCATATGGTGGATGGATAAACTGGACAGGTCGATTGGCTGGATTAAGTGGACATAAACGATCGCGTAATTCAGGATTCGAGTTACTCAGTTAATCATATGACGTAATAATCAACTACGTCACGTGTAGGACGTCATCATAATCAATTACGTCGTGAATGACGTAGCTAACGTCGTCACGAACACTTATTTCATGACTCCACTTTCTCAGTCAATCATATAACGTCATAATCAACCACGTGACGTGTAGGCTGACGTCATATTCAATCATGAATGACCCGATTAAATCCGTCTTAAACGCGTAATAATCCGTCAGGTTGTACGAATTGTCTGGCTTTACTATTTAATAAACATGCTGTTGAATATTTTGGGCGCTATTGCTGCCATAAGTGTGTGTGTGTGTGTGTGTGTGTGTGTGTGTGTGTGTGTGTGTGTGTGTGTGTGTGTGTCTGTGTCTGTGTCTGTGTGTGTGTGTGTGTGTGTGTGTGTGTGTGTGTGTGTGTGTGTGTGTGTGTGTGTGTGTGTGTGTGTGTGTATATATATATATATATATATATATATATATATATATATATATATATATATATATATATATATATATATATATATATATATATATATATATATATATATATATATATATATATATATATATATATTACCTGACCCTATTTTCAGATTCTAGTTTCGGACCTATTCCGCTTCCTGGAGCTTCATGGTGTAAAGATTCAATCAATGTGTACCGGGATTCGTCGGCGAAAGGTGGACAACATTTTTGAGTTTTGTGCGACCATTCTAACGACATTTACAACAAATCTGAAAAAGCTATTTATGGAGGCAAGTTTTGTATAGTTAAGGTAACCGCACAATTACGCGACGGAGAAGCTAGTTGATTTTGAAAAAGGGCTCTAGTCTGCGCCAGAATCCTCCGGCGATGCTACAAGCGCGCGACTGATCGCCAGCCGTACTCGATATTGAACATGATTTTTAATATGTTTGTCGTTTGAGCAGCGACAGCGTCCGGTTCAATGAGTGTCGAAATATTCAACAGCATGTGTATTAAATAGTAGTCTATTCTATTCTATTCTATTCTACTCTATTCTATTCTTATTAGTTTTGGCTAAGTTTCATTTGATTTATACTCCTGTTAGACTTTTATAATCGTATATATTATTTCTATAGGCCTATATGTATTATATATTATATTATATGCCGTCATTTGAAGTATTTCAACTGTATGTGAGTGGGAGATGCGGTAATAAAATAACGGCAGCGACAGCTTTCAGTTAGATTAGTTTCACAATATTCAACAAAGTAAACATAAATTTTTGCTTTGCAATTGTAGCGCTGTAATTAGTCAGGATTCAGCCAATAAAGAAAATTTAATTAATTTTATTAATCATTAACCAATGATTTAGCCAATTCTACTTTTCATTAGCCAAATTTCAGTTGTACTAGCATTTGGTTAATTGGCTAGTGGATAGATCGATCCATGACTGTTGAGTATTTTTGGACTTACTTTGCTTGGAAGCCATTTCTGCCAACATAACATTTCTTACATCGCGCTTAAAATCTACGAACTAAAATGTTTCTGTTTTAGTTTTAGTTTTGGAGACATGTTAAAGCGATGCTAATCTCATCTCAAATGTTGTACTGCACCGATAGAATATGGTTTATATATTCCATATCATTCATATCCTGTCACATTCCCTGATCTGTATCGCAATTATCTGTTTTGTAATATCGAGTAAATGTTGAACAGTGATCGACACCATTTGGCTCCTCAAGCTATTGTGCGCGATGTCATGTCATGTCAGCTCCAAAGCATCACATTCTTTATTATGTAATGCTCATCCCATTGAATATTTTGAAAATAATTTGACTGGAAGTTGTTGGTGCCTATGGCAGCAACAACTTCCAATCAAATTGGTTTTAAAATATTCAACAGCTTACCTGTAGGGTTGCTTGTATATCACATTGTCAAACTATAGCTGATCCTCTATGACTGAGCGTACATGTATATACCGAGGCAGACACACTAGGATTTTTCTGATTGGTTGAAAAGTAAATCATGACATCCATCATAGGGTGTAGAAAATTACCAACATTTAACTACTAAATCCTGAATATCTTTCCTTAGCGGCGTAATAAAAAGCTTAAAATTACCTGGATAGTTTATGACCGGCGTGTTAGATCACCTGAATAGCTATCAAGAGATGGGATTAGTTATCCTTTAACTTTAGCGATGTACCGTAATTTTTACCATATTTCACAATTGTTCTCCCAACAGGAGCAAGATGTCAAGCGGACTGTTGGTATTAACACCTTCTATCTGAGAATAACAGATTTCAACATGATGCCAGAGGATAGAGATTTCTTAGTGGAGGTATGTAACTATGTATTGTAGAGAGAATTCGCTTATGTTTCGGCACGCACGCACACGCACGCACCGCACGCACGCACGCACGCACGCACGTACGTACATACATACATACATAAAGATGCCTGGTTGCTGATGCTATGCGGAGTTGCAGAATGGCGGTTCGATCCCCCCCCCACCGGGAGATGGTGATCAACAAATTAAACTAATGGGTGCATGACTGTCGGCTAAGTTAGCACATGGAAATTGAATCCGCACGTTGCCAGTGCGTCAATAAAATAAAAATACATATATATTAACTCTGCGAGAGCCGTGCTCGAGTCAGAGTACAATAGGCGTAAAAGCCTAGGATTGAATCGTGGCAGATGCATCCACAGATAGTCCCATATGAATCGTCAGCGTGTCAGTATTTCAGACATGTGAAAACTGGTCGGCCAAACCTAGACTTTTAGTCTTGGCGCGGTGGTCCAGTGGAAAGATGTCTGGTTGCTGATGCTATGCGGAGTTGCAGAATGGCGGTTCTATCCCCCGACCGGGAGATGGTGATCAACAAATTAAACTAATGGGTGCATGACTGTCGGCTACGTTAGAAAATTAGGAAATTGAAGCCGCACGTTGCCAGTGCGTCAATAAAATAAAAATACATACATACATACATACATACATATATATATATTAACTCTATCAATTCTTTATCTTTTAAACATATTGAAACAAGAATGGATAGTCCAGTAATCTGCTTGTCAATTATGGTATTATATGTGCTGAAACCTGTTGCTATTTAGAGCCGCACCATCTTTCAATGTAGGCATTTTCAAACTATTGCGCTTTCGTAAATCATGAATCTAATGGGATGTAGAGAAGGGACCTTTCCATTTTTACTTATGACGCGCCCATCGCTAGCTAAGCTCCACCCCACTTCGTCGTGTTGGGATTGATCGATCCCCGAATGCTCTGACTATCAATGTCCTGAAAACTATACAGTTAAGTTCTTGAATATTTTGTAACTAATTGGTTCGCAGTGCAATTTTGTCACATGTAATTATGCCACTCTATTTTATGTCGAAATACTCTAGCCACCATGCCGTCTGTTTAGACAATTCTCTTGCTGGAATGAGTTGCTAAATTGTTGGTAGTGATTCAGCGATATTATTTTCAAATAACTACCCTATGTCCATTAAGCGGCATGTGCAATTTGGCTGCGGTTGTAGAGCAGGGGTTAAAGCTGCCACGCTTGAATGATTTTATTAGCCAGAGAACTCATAGCATGATCGAAGGATCAGTTTCATCCCGATGGACCTTTACGGTTTTAGCCCATCTCTAGCTAAGCTCCACTCACACATCGCTTGTGTTGGGATCGATCAATCGATCTCTGAACAACCTGACTATCAATTTAAAAAAACCTACACAGGTAAGCTGTTGAATATTTTGAAACTAATTTGCCTAAGCAACAGCGCCCAGTCAAATTAGTTTCAAAATATTGAAGAGCATGTTTAATAAATTGCAAAGAATTACAAAGACATACAATTCATATATCGTGTCAGAGTGTTTGAGATTTGGTGACGGTCTATATGGTACCCTTTGTGACGTAATGAGTGTGACGTCATCATACATGCGTGGACTGATTATGACGTCATACACGGTCAGATGATGGATGGATACTCTGGAAACGTGAATTGCACACAGTGCAGGCTTAAATCCTCTTGTGTCAACAGCACCTCAACGCCCTCAAAATACATAATATATCAATTAAACATTTTTAATTAAGATATTTTAATTTTAGGAAACCTTTTTGTAAATTTACCACTTAATTTCTTTTCGCCGACTTGACCATTAAAGTGGTAATGGTAAAGAAATTTAAGTTTTTACTTACCCAGTGTCTATCTGCAGGCCGAGAGAAGAGTATTTTTGAGAATTTCCCACTCGAATGACTGGTTTGGTTACTGAGCCAGTCATCTTAGTGGTAAATATTCAAAAATACTCTTCTCTAGGTCTTTCAATTAGCCATGTCTGAAGACCACTGCAAAGTGGTCTTATTTCAGTTTGACCATTAAAGGTGCACATTCACACCAGAATACTTGAAAATAAAATTGTATTCTTTTAGAGACTTAAATTGTGTGACTAGATGTAATGAGACGAAATTAATCTCAAAATATCATGATTTCATTCCATATAAATTAACCTTTTTTTTTTATTAAATGTGCATATCCACATCAAAATATTTGAAAATAAAATGGTTAAGATTATATAATTTTAGAGGCTTAAATTTTGTACCTCAATGCAATGAAATGAAATAAATCTTAACATATGATGATTTCATTCCTTATAAATAAATTTCGTAGGTTTAGTTGTAAATTTGAATTAGGGGCTCGTGCATCTAATTCAAATTGACAACCTAAAAAGTTATCATATGTTAGATTTATTTCGTTTCCTTGCATCTAAGCACAAAATTTAAGCCTCTAAATGTGTATAATTTTAACAATTTTATTTTGTTTGATTTTGCTGTGAATATGCGCTTTTAAGTTATGAAATTGAAATAGAGACACAAGTTCCTAATTCAAATTCACAACTTAATTATTTTTTTATTAATTTGTACGTAATAATATCATCATATGTTAAAATTTATTTCGTTTCATTAAACCTAGGCTCACAGATTAAGCCACTAAAGGTATACAATTTAAACACAGTCATTCCGGTGGTAAATTTTCAAAAGTACTCTTCTCTTGGACTGCAAGTTGACATTAATCAAGAAGACTGCATTACGGTAGTGTAGATGGTACCGTGTTTGTCTCTTTGTTGCGTTACATAGCCCACAGAAACATCCTTTATCATTCTTTTTGGTTAAAGCAGGAGCACACACACGTTCATTCATGGTTCATTCTCATCACTACAACCCTACAAAAAGTGTCAGAAATTAGAATTTGCCTTCGTCAATCACATAATAACATCAAGAAGACAAAGATTAGGAAAATTTCAATGTTGTGTAAAGAA
Source organism: Chaetoderma sp. LZ-2023a (assembly GCA_034401795.1). NCBI lineage: Eukaryota > Metazoa > Mollusca > Caudofoveata > Chaetodermatida > Chaetodermatidae > Chaetoderma > Chaetoderma sp. LZ-2023a. The sequence goes on from CM067365.1 coordinate 69,129,693, forward strand.
TTTCCACAAGGCTTATCATTTATGAATTTTATCTATGATACTAGGAACATCGGTCAGTAAAAATCAGCAAGAATTGATAACATTTTCCCAATGTCGCCATAGAACTGATTCATTCCACAGGTCTAAAGCTCAGTGATGAATGATAAAGAATGCCGATAAAAATTAGCATTATACGTAAAGTTTATTATATTCTTTAAAAAACCCAAGAACATTATGAGTTTCATATAACTGGATACATCATGACAGGCAAACCTCCCTACTGATGCATTCTCACTAATGGGGCCATACGATAGACGTTCTTTACAACTCGTGGTCGTCAGCTTATCCATCCTAACCATTCGAACCCAAACAAAAATTATTATTTATATGCTTATAACAATTCTTGTGTGCGTGTGGGCGTGGGTGCACGCGTGTGTGCATGCATGTGTTCGTTCATGCGTGCATTCATGTTTATGTGTGCGCGCATGTCTAGCACTGTGACACACTATATTTGCGAGTAGGCAGCTTTGTCAGACAAACCGACTTAGGCTATACTAGCTGTGAATCGCAACTAAAATGATCCTGGGTAATATTGGAATCTCTATCTCTATGTAAACACACTATCATTTTTTTAAAAGCAGTGGTGTTTGTTATTGTTTACCCAGGCCGCAAGTGATCACGGACATTTTCAGAAACGTTCTCGCGAAGCAAAGAGAAAGGTTAATTTGCAGTGGTGATATTTCTATTGTCCGCTGTACTGCTGACAAAACATTTGTGTTTAAATACTCGCGTTTTGTCGGCTACAAAATCAATTACCCGGGTGCTTATTGTATTACAGTAGTATATATTTTTATTGAGAATATATTTGTCAGCCTTTTATATATTTGTGGATATTAAAGGTTTTGCGCAAGATCCATTGATCGTCTTTTATATATTTTTGGATATTAAAGGATTTGCGCATGATCCATTGATCGTGTCATAAAATAAAAAAAAAGCGATAGTAGCAGTAGCTGTAGCAGAACTATTGTTAATCCGGATCTAACTAAAGGTGTCAAAGTAAAAATAGAAAAATAATCACCAGATGTGATGTTTCTGTTGCTTAATACTTCTTGATAAATGACATACCGAAGGAAATGTTAACTCCTACGGCTCTCTGCCACGGAATCCCACTAACTATTAAAGCTGCATTACACCAATAAATATCCTCATCGTATGATGTCAGATTTGGGATTTTAGTGAGTACACGTTCCTTAGATCCTCTCCCCCTCGCCCAATAAATACTGGCGCATTTCGGGTTACAGGTGATGTGACACGTGAGGTTTGGCATAATATTTCCCACACTTTCATAATATGTATTATCGTCAGATGATGGCGGCGGACTTACAGTGAATTCCCCAAAGCAAGGTGGTGGGGAACATGCTGTAATAATAATAATAATAATAATACTAATAATAATAATAATAATAATAATAATAATAATAATAATAATAATAATAACTAGACCTGTAACTGCAGCAGTTCCACCAAAGCAGCTGCTGCTTAAGCACTAAGAATGTCGTACCCGCAATGGGCTGGAACCTACCAAGAAATGCTGACAAGTCAGCCGTCAAAGCAAAAGATACAATTGCTAAGAAAAAAATTCAGCAGTATGAGGTTTAACCTGGCCAAAAGGCCAAGAATGGTAAAAGAATTACCAAAATATTAAACTGGATGAAAACAGCCAAAAACATTCAAAATTTGTTTACAAATGGATTAAAGGTGCATATTTATAGCAGAATGTCTGGGAAAAAATGTTAAAATTATATACATTTAGAGGTTTAAATTGTGTGTAGATGTAGTGAAATGAAATAAATCTTAACATATAATGATTTCATTACATAATTAATATATATTTTTAAGATGAGAAATCGAATTAGAGTCCCTATTTTAATTTCATAACTTGAAAAATTATATTAAAGGTGCATATTCACAGCAAAATTACTGAAAATAAAATTGTTTAAATTATATACTTTTAGAGGCTTAAGCTGTGAGCCTATGTGTAATGAAACGAAATAAATCTTAACATATGATAATTTCATTCCATATAAATTAATATAATTTTAAGCCTTAAAAAAGAATACGATTTTAACAATTTTATTTCCAAGCATTCTGGGGTGAATATACACCTTTAATTGAATAATAATAATAATAATAATAATAATAAAATAATAATTTCTTGCATACATAAAATATTTCTTGTTTATGTAATCTTTTGAAGATGACACTAACTGTATATTGAATCAGGGGTCAGCCTGTGTGTTTGGCCGTACTTCCTGTTAACGAGTAGTCCCTATATTAGCCTAATAGATCACATTGATATCACATCAGGCTTCACTTTTAACATCTCACCTTGCATAACATCAACAAACATGTAAAAATTATGCAATGTGTTTTCTATAACTTTTGACTAAACTGGGGCTTGCCGTATAACAACGAGACACTCTGAACGAATGTGGATTGCGGCAACCAAACCAAAATTGCTTATCAGCTTATGATGGTCAAAACCATTTAATAATCTCAAAATATCTAAAGCTACACTACAGAATATCAACAGCAATACACAATCATATCATATCATTGTAAACCTACTCATATGAACTTGATAAATGAGCAAAATGCTTATTTAAAAAAATCACTAACTGGAAGTACGACAAAAAAACCCAGATCCGGCCTCAGTTTCAATACAGTCACTAATAATGGTTTTCTAATATAGGCATCACAGTAACCATAGTAAGCAATTTATATACTGTGTATACATACCATATGTGAATTGGTCGACCAGAAATATCACACATGCAGCAATTATCATGGTTTTCTCACAACCAGTAATGATGGCCATTCTGCATGGAAAAGAAATTGGGAAAATCTGAGCAGTTGCTCAAGTATCTGACTTCATAATCAAGTAAGTCATTAGTTACCTGACCCCACAATCATAATGACGTAGACCTCTCATGAAATGTCTGCCAAGTGTTCGAATTCCATGTCTTTGAAAGATATACAATGTAGTAAACATTTGGTTAAATATTTTGAAACCAACTTGGCAGGGACATGTTGGTGCCATAGTCCTGAGTCAAATATTCAACAGCTTACCCGCATAGTTACTTTGAAATTCGGATTTTGATGAGGCATGGTTGAAATTATTTTTAAAAGCCTAATTCAAATGCGCTGTAAATGTATGGCTTAAATTAGATCTGGGTAATCTGATTTGTCCTAGCATTTAGGCCAAATCAACTTATGACAAACGAATGGACAGTCATATAAAGTCATACAGGACTTTATTATAAAAGCAATATCACACATGCTTGAGTAAGCCTATAAATACACATCATGGAAGTTAACACAATAAATGACTGGATGGTGACCTGACTGCATACTGACCTGACTGCATACTGACCGGGTACGAGTTCAGTCTGACCTACAAATATCAGTCATATCAAGTGATTGTTCGCATATGTTAGTCCTGGTGGTATATGTCACATCATGCACAGTTCCCATATATAGCAATGAATGATGTGATGAGGTGTAATTAATGTGAGTCTAGCATCATGCGAGGTTATGATTCACTGGCACGCGCACATGAGTTCAATATAAACTAGCTAGAGACAGAATTGTGCCACTCCTTTAAACAGCCATTGTCAGCACGTGTCTCTGGAAGCAGTTAAAAGATGGTAGAATATGTACATGAAGTTGTAAAGGTAAACGTTATTGCTTAGTCAAAGTTGATCGATTTAGTAAGGTACACAATAATCGAGTTCAGTAATTTATGAAGACATCATTAGCATATATATATATATATATATATATATATATATATATATATATATATATATATATATAATAATATATATATATATATATATATATATATATATATATATATATATATATATATATATATATATATATATAAAATTAGATCTTAGCTGCTGCCATAGCTCTCTCAATTCTGAAATTACTTCTCCTTAACTGATTAAATAACTGATCTGCATCTATTTTGATCTAATTATTTGTTTTAGTGCATTGTGATAATTTTTTCTGGGTTTGTTTTTTGCTTTTTATGAATTTTTAGGAGATTTTAGACACTTCGGATGTTTCCAGGTTCGGAAATGATAGGTAATGTTCGACAATGTTCGTTTCTTTCCACCAGCCGATGATACATTATATATTCCTCACCCCTTTACTACTCTCGAGATGCGTTACGACAAATTTCTGGAAAGTACTCCGGTATGATACTGATGCTTTTACCACCAACCCCAACCACCCTCCACCCACCTCCCTCCTCTCACCCCGTCTTCACACACACAATCCCACGCACGCATGCGCACGCGCACACACGCACACATGCACGCACGCACGCACACACACACCTCCCCACGTGGACAAAATCCCACTGGACAAAATTCCACCAGACAAAATCACACTGGATGTAATCCCACACGAACAAAATCCCACCGGACAAAATCACACCTGGACAATATCACGCCAGACAAAATCCCACCTGACAAAATCCCACTGGACATGCTACGATCTGGACAAAATCCCTCTGGACAGATTCACACCAGGGTTTCATGCCCACTCCATTAAGGACCAGCCGGGATCAACTCAAGAGTGTAGAGGAAGCCACATAAATGGGCGTCACGAATAGTTGACAACTTGTCAGTGATCTCGGGGCTATTACTCCCTTGACATTTTTTAATTCAAATCAATCAATTAAACTTTATTTGCTTATTTAAATATGAGCTGACAGGACCTCTTACATATAATATTTATGTATGACATAACATTACAAACCATGAATGCACAGGAGACATTAGACAATTACATACATTTTTCTGTACTGCTTGAAAAATTGTAATCTTGGGAATAGGCAGGTGTGTAGGGACAGTCGGGAGGGGAGGGCGTGGAGTTCGTCGTGCTAATTAATTAATTAATTAAATTAATTAGTTAATTAAAATTATTAAATGTGCACATTCACACCAGAATGTGTGAAAATAAAATTGTTTAAATTATAACATTTATAATAATAATAATAGTACACTTATATGGCGCAAAACTCCACGTGAAACGCGTGCTCTATGCGCTTACAAAACGACGAAAAACGTAAATTTTAAGTTAACAGTTTTGATGACATTGGCTAAAAAGGATGGTTTTCAGTCTGCGCTTAAACGAGGCCAATGTAGGACAGGATTTAACATCGAGTGGAAGCAAGTTCTATTCGATTGCAGCTGCATATGAAAATGTCTTAGACCCATAGGATGTCATACGGATTGGAGGAACCTTTAATTCATTTTTGTTCTCAGATCTTAGTGATCGTCCAGGAATGTATGGCACTGTTAGTTCGGAAAGGTATGAAGGAGCAGTTCCCGCTCTACACTGGTACGCCAGACAAAGAATTTTGAAGCGAATTCTTTGTTCGATCGGTAACCAGTGTAAAGCTTTCAAAATAGGAGAGATTCGTGCATATTTGGGACAGCGAGAAATAATCCTGGCAGCAGTGTTTTGAATTGCCTGCAGTTTATTGATGAGCACCTTTGGGGCACCCATCAATAAACTGTTGCAATAGTCTAAACGAGATGTTACAGTGGCTAACACAAGTTTGATGGTGGCCTCTTTGGTTAGGAATTTCCTGATTCTACTTATGTTTCGTAATTGCAAGTAGCATAATTTACATAGGTAATTTACATGGTTTTCCATGGTTAGCTCACTGTCTAGCCATACACCCAAATCTTTGATAGAGTTAGACACCTGAATTGAGCTGCAGCCGCTAGTTATGCTATCTATTTGAGACTTCACACGCCTATTTGCAGGACCTATTACGAGAGCTTCTGTCTTATCATCATTCAATTTTAACATATTTGATGTCATCCACTCTTTTATGTCACTGCATCAGTGTGATAGTTGTTCAGCAGCTACGCGGAC